>JAWWEW010000077.1:2737459-2853615 GCA_035583185.1 Anabacerthia variegaticeps
CCTCCCCCGGTAATTCGGGACCCCCCGTTAATTCGGGACCCCCCGGTAATTCGGGACCCCCCCCCCCAGTCCTCCCGCCGCCCGGGGGCGCGCTGGCGCCGCCGTTGCCCCGCCCCCCGGCCGGCCCATGGCGGCGGGGCGGGGGCGCCGGTAGCGCGGCCATGGAGGCGGAGGGGGGCCCGCTGGGCCCCGGTGAGCGCTGGGCGCCGGTGGGCGCCGTGTCGGCGGAGGAGGAGGAGGAGGAGGAGGAGGAGGACGTGGCGGCGGGGGGCGGGTCGCCGCAGTCGGTGCCGCGGCTGCAGGCCGAGCGGCGGCGGCTGCACGGGGCGCTGCTGGCGCTCGCCTCGCACTTCGCCCAGGTGCAGTTCCGGCTGCGGCAGGTGGCCCGCGCCGGCCCGGCCGAGCAGCAGCGCCTGCTCCGCGACCTCGAGGACTTCGCCTTCCGCGGCTGCCCCGCGCCGCTGCCGCACGGGCTCGGCGCCGCGCCGGTGAGGGGCCGTGCGGGGCGCGGGGAGCGGGGCCGGGCCTGCCCGGGGTTAGGGTCTGCCCCGGGGTTAGGGTCTGCCCTGTCCCGGCCGGGGTCCGCACGGGGGCCGGGGTTCGCACGGGGGCCGGGGCCGGGCACGGCCGGGCCCTGCTGACGCGGGGCCAGCCCGCAGGGACGTGCCCCGCAGCCCGGAGCGGTGTGTCACCGCTCCACTCCCTGCGACAGCGCGGGTGACTCAGAGCACCTGTGATATGTACACGCTATTTGGCCGCTTTCTTCCTGGATCCTGTCTTGTGGGATGGGGTGTGGGTGCAGGAGGTCTGCAGAGGTGCTTCCCTTCTCCCTTCAGATGAGGCGATGTGGCTGGCACCTCTCCATGGTGTGCAGGCACATTCCTCTCTCGGGCAGGTTTGCAGTGCTTGCTAGTGAAGTGCGTGGGCTGCAGGAAACACACATGTCATGATCTTGTTCTCTGGGGCTCAGCTATGACAATAAGTCTTCAATTTCATTTACTGATAACTTTTCTTCAGGGTGAGCGACAGAAGCAGGAGCAAATTGAGGTCCAGAAGGAGAAGCAGAGGGAGCTGATCCTGCAGCTCAAGACACAGCTGGATGACCTGGAGACCTTTGCTTACCAAGAGGGCAGCTATGATTCTCTGCCACAGTCTGTGGTTATGGAAAGGCAACGGGTAAGGCTCACAAATCTTCCTGGGCTCACAAGGGCTAGGAAATAGCCCTTGTGAGCCTTTTACAGACTGCAGATGCTCGTCAATCTGTATTTCTTGCCAGCAGCTGCAATAGTGTGTCAGCAGTTTGTCTGCATGTGTGAACCTATCCCATATCTTTTGCAACTATTTCTGTGCAACAAAGGCATCCTGTTTTCAAGGGAATGTCTGGGAAAGGAGTATATGAAGCTCCTGGGCAGCAGTGCCACATGGTGAAATCATGCTACTCACTTGTGTTTTGCAGATGATTATAAATGAGTTGATAAAGAAGCTGGACATGGACTTGAGTGAAGATATTGCAACTCTCTCTCCAGAGGAACTGCGGCAGCGGGTGGATGCTGCCATAGCACAGATCGTAAATCCAGCCAGGGTGAAGGAGCAGCTTGTGGAACAACTGAAGACCCAGATAAGGGACCTCGAAATGTTCATCAACTTCATTCAGGGTCAGTGATGAGTTTTTGGATGAGCAGACTGAATTGCTTTGTAATTCCCTGACACAGTCACGAGGAGGGGGGGTCACAGATGTTGGGGGATGCAGGAACAGCTTCTGAGTCATGGGAAAGTACTAATTTCTCTAAATCGATGGAGAGAAAAAGGATAGAGTGACAAAAGAGGTCCTGAGAGGTCTGAGGAATGTTGACCTTGGAATATGCAGCTGAAATTCACAAATGTGTAATACTGGTGTGAAATCCTCATTGTAGATGAAGTTGGAAGCTCCGGTAAGGCAGAAGATGGACACTGTGACTGCGGGGGCTCCTACAAACCCAGCACCCGGCCTTCTGGGAACAGAGGTGGGCACCACTGGGCTCTGCACTGTTGGCACAGCTCTGGCTGTTCCTCCCTGAAGCTTTGACAGGCACAAATCAGTCATGCTCTGCTTCTTCCTGGCAGTTGGTTTCTGTACTTCCCCAGTCCCACTGTTGAAGGCATGCACCCAATTCTTTTACCCTCCCTCCATGTGATCCTCAGAGTAGTCACAGAGTCTGAACATGTGGCAGAGAGCATGGGATTGGTTCTTGGCAGGGGTCAGGAAGAGAAGGGACTGCTGATAGTACAGACTGAGCAGCCCTGTCTGACACTGTAATTTATGCTCTTTGAGCTCTGAACTCTGTGAGCTGGGGGAATCCTGTGTTCTTCAGAGTTTGAGACTTCCCTACTTATGTCATGAACTTACTGGCACTTCAATAGTGTAGCATCTGCTGCTAGTCAGAACATTGGCCTGATGGAATTTTCAGACATTTGCACTCCCTTTGTATGTATGAACAAGTACTGTTGACTCCCTAACAAGAATGTGTTTTTCTTTCTTTTCTAACCCGGGCAGTGAACCCAGAAGATGCCAAAAGGATGCGAGAAACAGGCCTGCAGCTCATGCGCCGTGTGCTGGCTGTGCTACAGATCTTTGCTGTCAGCCAGTTTGGCTGTGCCACGGGTCAGATCCCTCACACCTTCTGGCAGAAGGACCAAGACAGCAAGGACTTCTCCCCCTTAATTAAGAAACTGGAGTTGTCGGTGGAGCGGGTGAGGCAGCTCGCCCTGAAATACCAGCAGGCAGAGCATGTTAGCTGTCCTTCTGAGCTGCAGGACATTCCCCTGGGAGGCAGAGATGAGCTGACTCTGGCTGTGCGCAGGGAGCTGACAGTTGCTCTGCGGGACCTGTTGGCTCACGGGCTCTATGCCTCTTCTCCTGGCATGAGCCTGGTGTTGGCCCCCATCGCATGCTTGATTCCCGCGTTCACCCCCTCGCCGCGGACCATGCACCCCTGGGAACTCTTTGTCAAGTATTACAACACTAAGAATGGACAAGCCTTTGTGGAATCCCCAGCTCGCAAGCTCTCCCAGTCGTTCGCCTTGCCTGTGACAGGAGCAGTGGCTGCTACCCCTAAACAGAGCCTGCTGGCAGCCATCCACACAGTGCTCACGGAGCACAGCCCCTTCAAGCGCAGCGCGGACTCGGAGCTGAAGGCACTGGTGTGCATGGCACTGAATGAGCAGCGCCTGGTCTCCTGGCTCAACCTCATCTGCAAGTCCGGAGCTCTGGTGCAGTCCCACTACCAGCCCTGGAGCTACATGGCCAACACAGGTTTTGAGAGTGCGCTCACCCTTCTCAGCCGCCTGAGCAACTTGAAGTTCAACCTCCCTGTTGATCTGGCTGTCCGGCAGCTGAAAAACATCAAAGATGCTTTTTGATGTGTTTTTATTGTAGATCATCCATTTTCCACAAGTAGGCAGCTGTTGGGCTCAAGAAGCCTGTTTTTTGTAAGACCAAAGTTTGACTCTGATACTTGCTTTTAGGGAAATTTTAGAGTGTCATGATGCTGGAAGTGTGCATTGTCCGAGGCTGCCCCTGCAGAGCTGCTGGAGGCTGCATGCTGGGCAGCACCTCCCTGTCCCAGCCCTGCTGCTCTGAGAGACAAAACTGCCCTGCCCAGGTGCCAGTGAGCGTTTGGGGGGACACAGGGCTTGCCACAGGGCCTGCGGGTGGGGGAAGGCCCTTGGGATGTGCAGCTGAGCTCCTGTGTGGTTATTTCTCACAGTTTGTGCTCTCCCCTCGGGGAGGTGTGAGGCTGGCAGGTGTTGAGGCACCTCGGGGACTGACAGGTCACACGGGGACTGCCCTCCCCAGGGTGGATGTAGGAGACAGGGGCAGATCCACAGGTGCCCCGCGGCTCCTCCAGCAGCTCTGCAAGCCGCATCTCCGGGGCAGCCGGAGCGCTTTGTCCAACGGTCTGAGCAAATTGTTCCAGGCTTTTGTGCAAGGGCCAGCATGGCCCGGCGTCCCGCGGGGTGCATTAAATACCGCTGTCGTACGTGTGGGCCAAGCCCAGCGCCGTGCCGTGTGCTGTGTCCAGTACCGGAGGGGGTGTGAGGGCACAGCCGGTGCCGCCGTGCCCGGTACCGGGGGGGGTGTGAGGGAACAGCCGGTGCCGCCGTGCCCGGTGCCGGCGGCGCCTCCCGCTGACGCGCCGGAACTGACGCACCGGAACTGACGGTGAGAGGTCGGGGCGCGCCGGGCGCTTCCTCTTCCGGGGCGGGCGCCATCGCGGCGGAGCTCGGTGAGTACCCCCGGCGCGGGATCCGCCGCCATCCGGCGCGGGCTGACGGCTCCGTGCTGCCTCCGCAGACATGGGCAAGTTCATGAAACCGGGGAAGGTGGTGCTGGTGCTCGCCGGGCGCTACTCGGGCCGCAAGGCCGTCATCGTGAAGGTGAGCGGGGGGTGCCCTGGCGGGTCCTGTCGGGCGAGCGCGGCCCGGGGAGGCGGCACGGGCGGGGTCCCCGCACTGCCATCGCCACTGCGGCCCGTGTGTTTCAGAACATCGACGATGGCACCTCGGACCGGCCGTACAGCCATGCCTTGGTGGCCGGCATCGACCGCTACCCGCGCAAGGTGACGGCCGCCATGGGCAAGAAGAAGATCGCAAAGCGGTCCAAGATCAAGTCCTTCGTGAAGGTTTACAACTACAACCACCTGATGCCCACCCGGTGAGTGCGGCCGTGGCAGTGCTGCTGCCGGCGGGGCGGGAGGAGCTTCGGCTCTTTCGTGGCTCTCGCGTGCTGTAGTGAGCGCCAGGAGGCGCTGAGGCTGTGCATGTCGTGAGTGAGGGAGTGGGAGGCTCGGGCTCTGCGGAAACACGGAGGATAAGGGGAAATACGGGCTTCTGGAATGAGGCAGCTGGTTCTTAATTCAGGCGCGCTGACCTTCCCCCTGCTCAGGGAGCTTCAGCAGGTGAATGTTTGAAACAGTTGTAAGGGTCTGGGGCTGGCAGAGCCATTTCTCCCTGTGCCCAGGAGTTCCCAGAACAGTTCCCAGGCACCACGTTGGACAGAGCTGTGCATCCCCCGGGAGTGTGTGGCTGTTTTCTTTGTAGGCTGAACTGGGAATCCTTTAGTGATTTGGTGATTCCTGAACGGAGGAGGCTTTAAGAGCTGTAGCCCCTTGGCCTGGCACTAGTTTGACCCGTCCTGGCTCCCTGCTTGGTTTTCAGCCCTGTGCCAGCTACCGTGGCCCTTTCAAACCATGCTGTTCTCTTGCCCAGGTATTCTGTGGATATTCCCCTGGACAAAACAGTGGTCAATAAGGATGTGTTCAGGGATCCTGCTCTGAAACGGAAAGCGAGACGCGAAGCCAAGGTGAAATTTGAGGAGAGGTAAGTTGGGAGCTCATCTGTTCAGTGGTGTTGGTGCTCATCCCCATGGTGAGCACTTGGTGTGACTGTGCCACAGCCTCTGAATCCCCAGGCTGGCATTTCTGTCCCACCTTTCTTGCATGCACGTTTGGTGAGTGTATTCCTTCTCACCTGTGTGTGTATGCAGTGCTGATGTGATGCAGCATTGTGCTGGTGTGAGTAAGGCCTTCGGGTGCCAGTGGATGCTCTGGCATCCCCCTGCCAGTTTGTCCATTCCCTCTCTGTCCCTGGACTGAATGGGCTGGGGCAGTGCTTGCACTTTCTCCAGGAGTGCCTGGGTTACTGATCCTTTTTGGTTTTCTGTTCAGAAGCTCCTTCAGAGGAAGGAGCAGTGTGGCCTCAGTGGGACCTGGCCTGTCCCAGGCAGCCCCTGTGCTGTTCTCTGAGGGCAATTACCCTCCGTGCTGGGTGTCCAGTGGGATGGCCATGTCTAGTGTGCATGTCTGTGAGCGTGGAAGCCGCCACAGTGCAAGTGTCCTTTGTGAGAAATTTGCAAGCTGGCACTTGCTTCCCTTGGAGTTTCAATATTTAAAGCGGGTCTAGTTGCAGCCTAGGATGGAGAGACCAGGTGAATTGTCTCTTAATCTAAGCTGCTGCTGCTTCCTGTCTGTCTGGGACAGCTCAGGTACAGGCTTGGTACTGTTACCTGCCGATACAGAACCTTCTGTAACCTTTGTGCTCTCTTTCAGGTACAAAACCGGCAAGAACAAGTGGTTCTTCCAGAAGCTGCGGTTCTAGGGGTGTAAGATTGCATCAATAAACATCTATTAAAAACTGTGTTGTTTTGTTATTTAAAAAACAAGCAGTGGTCTTTGTGGTGTGGTTGTGTGTGCTCTGCGTCTCTTAAGAGCTGGAAAGCCATGGCTGTACAGGTGAGCATCAGCAAGCGTGTGGAACCTTGTGTGGCCCGAGCTCTGGGTGCAGGTGTCACCTCTGGGACTGCCCTTGGACACCTCTGTGCTGGGTGGGGTCGAGGCTGTGCTTCCCTCTCCTGCAGCTATAGGTTGATGTTCCTACCACGCTGGAAATCTCGTTCCCAAAACTGCAGTGATCCCTGTGAGAGAAAAGGGGTGGCAGATGGAAGATAAATGGATGATTCCAGGTGTCTGCTGAGTGCGGGCTCATTCGCATGGTGACCGACCTTTTGGTGGTAGATTTTTTGGTTCCTAAACAGGGCAGTGCTCTCTGTGGCCACCCAGGGGGAGCAGGGGCTGGTTCGGGGTGTTAAAACCCAAGAGAGGGGCATGAAGAAGGTATTTACCTCCTGGTCGGTTCTGGGCAGGGCAGTTGGGTGCTTAGCGGGGGCGAGTGGGGGAAAGATGGGATTGATGGTGTTTCGGCCGTGGCTGGGGGGCCGGGCGAGCGGTGCCTTCCCTTCCGCCGGCCGGGGCGGGGCAGCCGCGGAAGCGAAAGCGAAAGGCGGGAGCCGGCGCGGGGCCCTGGGCAGGGAGGGCTCCCCGGGGTCCGTCTGCAGCCGCCAGCGCCGCAGGGATGGACTCGGAGGAGGTGAGGAGAGGCTGAGCCGGGGCTGGCGGGCGGGCTGGCGGGCAGCGCGGCTCAGATCCTTTCTGTCCTTAGGACTCCTTCATCCGGCTGCGCTGCCCCGAAGGCAGGGAGAACGACGGCCAGGAGAGCTCTGAGAAGCTCTGGGAGGAGATCAAGCGGTTCAAGGTGCGTCCGGGAAAGGGGATTGATCGACTGGATCCCAACCACCCGGGATCTGCCCGGCCAGCCCTGGCCATGAGCTCGAGTGTCTTCTCTCAGACTACGAGCCAAAAGCAGCAGAGAGGGCTAATGCCATGGAGAAGAGAGCAGGTTCTGGTATTGGGGCTCATTCCCAAAGGAGCAGCCCATGCTGGGGCTCGGTGGCCGGTTGGGTGGCACGATGTCTGCAGGCTCTTACTGTCTGATGGTGCTTCTCACAGGAGCTTTACAGTGTTTTGGAGCAAGACTGTGCAAAGCTACAAATGGCCAAGGAAGCTGCAGAGCAAAGGACGCGAGAGCTGAGGAAAGAGGGGGAATTTCTCTGTAAAATTCTCGATCAACAAATGTCTTTAAACAGGGATGAAGAGAGAGTCCACCAGGTTGGTGTTCAGAGGATGTGTGGCTTGGAAAGGTGCTAGGGGTGGAGGGGCTGCATCGTGCAGCTCACTGCTCTGAGATCACTTTGCTCTGAGTCTGGTGGAGGTTTCACAGGAAACAGGCCTGTGTCAGAAGGTGAGGCAGTGGTGCAGCAGTGAAGGGAGAGCTGTCCTCAAAGGCAAGGAGCCAGGCCAGGGCTGCAAACAGCCAAGAGCAGGAGAATGGTGTGGGTGAAGCCATGTCCAAGAATAGTGCTGTGCTCAGAACAGGGAGTGTGCTGCAGCCCTTCATGTCCTGGTGTTCCTTTACTTGCCCCTTCTTTCCTTCCTTCCAGATGGACTTATGTGTAGCACAGGAGAAGAACAACAAACTGAGGCAGGAGAAGCAGCTCCTGAAAAATAAACTGGAAGAATCAGAGAGGGTCCTCCAGGGTGATCCTATCATGGTAATAGAGTGTGTGTGGATGCTCAGGTCTGCTGGCAGGAGCACAAGCCTGGCTGGAGAGGCTGTGTGCAAATGCAGCTGGGCACTGTGTGATGACTGGCACAGCTCCTGCTAGCAGGTGGCTCCTCTGGCAGGCCAGGAGCTCCAGTCATGGCTTTGGGACTTCAGGCATAGTCAGACCCTAGGAGAGACTCTGCTGAGGCTCTCCAGCTGTTTATTTTGAGCCATGAGCTTGTTTCTAGTCTGTGGATTGGTAGGGACATGTCCTGTGCTGGGTCCAGTCTCCTTCAGGTGCTGTCTGTACTTGAACCTAGATGCTGTCTGCCTTGCCTGAAAAGAAAATGATCTTTAAGGGACTTGTAGCAAACAAGGAGGACATAAACAAACTGATGCTCACCTCAGAGATCCAGTACCCTCTGCCAGGGGGCTCAGCTCTCATCACCTTTGAGAAGGCAGAGGGTAAGTGTGAGAAGAGCACTGCCCTGGCCAGGTGTCCTCAATCACTTTGAGGCCTGCCTTATGTCCCCTCCTTGTGCCAGGGCTCAGTGCTGCCCCTCCGCCCGTGTTGTGTGGGGCTCCTCCCCGTAGCATTCCCCATTCCACATCCTGTCCCACAGAGAGCTGGGAGTGGGCATTCACTGCACTGTGCTGGGGCTTCTCTCTCCTTGCAGTGGCTCAGACAATCATATTGATGAAGGAGCACGTGGTAGACCTGAGCTGTGAGGGGGAACTGGAGGAGCTTGACCAGTGCAGAGTGCGAGTGCAGGCAGCACCCGTGGAGATACCTCTGCCGTCTGCCCTGGAGGTAGGGCCTGAGAGACTGCTGCTCCCCACGCTGCAGAGCTGCCTTGGGCACGCTGCTCCCCCCTGCCTTTGCCAGGGCACTGTCATCACCAGGGCACTGCTACCAGGACACTGCTATGAGCCCCCATCAGTGCTCCCTGAGCTCTGGGGTCAGTCCTGCCCTGGCCCTGACCAGCCTATGTCACCCACAGATCAGGCTCACTCAGAGCAGCAGGAGCATCCTTGTGTCTGACCTGCCCAGCCTGGGCATCCCTGAGGAGGCACTGCTGGACAAGCTGGAGCTCTTCTTCAGCAAGACGAAGAATGGGGGCAGCGAGGTGGAGAGCAGGGAGTTCTGGGGTGACTCTGGCCAGATGGTGCTGACCTTCACACGGGATGGAGGTGTGTGGGGTGTGCTGAGCTTGGGCAGCTGGCAAGGGTGAAGCACCCTGGCCTCCTCTGGAGGGAAATGGGTCGTCTCCTGAGGGCAGATGTAGCTGTGCCTGGGGAACAGGGAAGGCACAGGGACCCCAGGCTGTCCTGCCTCCCCTGAGACTGTGCTGGTGCAGGTGAGCTGGATGCTGAGTTGGGCAGTGTCAGTCTTGGTGCCTGTGCCAGGGACATAAGCTCCCCTGGAGCTCACCTGGGGCTTGGGCAGCTCAGGGCTTTCCTCTCTTGTCTTCAGTGGCAGAGCGGCTAATTGAGAGAGGACACATCCAGGTGCTTATTGAGAGAGAAAAATACAAAGTCAAAATATCCCCATGCATGATTGGAGAGATCACTGACCTGCAGGTAAGGGCAGGAACTCTTTTCAAGCAGCACCTGCCAGGCTGGGCCGAGGCAGCAGAGGTGGCGGGGGGCTCCCGAAGCCCCTCTCGCTGTGCCCCGTGCAGCTCACCCTGGCTCTGCGCAGCTCCAGCCCTCCTGCTGCCCCAGGACTGTCCTGCTGTCCGGCATTCCCGACGTGCTGGATGAGGAGTCCATGGAAATCATGCTGGAGATCCACTTCCAGAAGGGCAGCCGCGGCGGCGGGGAGGTGGAGGCGCTCGCCTACGTCCCGGCAGGGTACACGGGGGTGGCCGTGTTTGTGGAGGACACGGGCTAGGCCTGCCCGGCCCTGGGCTAGGCCTGCCCGGCCCTGGGCTCGGCCCGTCGCTGCGGGGCTCCGTGCGGGCACGGCGGCGATTAAAGCATCTGTGCCGAGCTCCGTGTCTGCCTTGCTGCATCCTCGGGCCGTGGGGCGGCGGTGGGGACGGGCCGGGCTGTGGGGCTGGGCCGGGCCGGGCTGTGGGGACGGGACGGGCTGTGGGGCCGGGCTGTGGGGCTGGGCCGGGCTGTAGGGACGGGACGGGCTGGGCTGTGGGGACGGGCCGGGCCGGGCTGTAGGGCCCGGGGAGGCGCTGGCCGGGGTGGGGCGGCCCCGCTTTCGCTTTCGTTTCCCCGCGGCAGGGCCGGGCCGGGCCGGGCGAGGTCCCTCCGGCGCTGCCGGGAGGTGTCCCGGTGCGGCGGGGCCGCTCCCCGGTGCGGGGCCCTCCGCGGCATGGCGGGCCGCACGGTGCGGGTGCGGGGCCTCCCCGCAGAGCTGCCCCCCGACAGGGTGGCCGACAAGCTCACCATCCACTTCCTGCGCTCCCGCAACGGCGGCGGCGACATCGCCGAGCTGCGGGTGCTGCCGGGGCCCCCGCCCTGCGCCCTCATCACCTTCGAGGCGCCGGAAGGTACGGGCCGTGGACCCGCGGGGCTCTGCCTTGCTGTCCCCAACCCACCATCCCAGCCCCACTGTCCCCTGCCCTGCTGTCCCCAACCCACCATCCCAGCCCCACTGTCCCCTGCCCTGCTGTCCCCAACCCCACCATCCCAGCCCCGCTGCCTCCTGTCCTGCTGTCCCACCATCTCCTGTCCCACCGTCCTCTCTCCCACCATCCTCTCTCCTGCTGTCCACCATCCCGCTGTCCCCAGCCCTGCTGTCCACCATCCTGCTGTCCCCAGCCCTGCTGCTGCGCCTCAGCCGGGCTGATGCAGATTCAGTGTCTTTTCCCACCAGTGGCCCAGAGGATCCTGAAGCTGAGGGACCACGTGCTGGCTATCGGAGGAGCGCGGTACCCACTGGAGGTGACCTGGCACGCTGCAGAGCTGAGCCCGGATGAGGTACTGAGAGGCCATGAGAGCCCCAGCTGCTCCCAGACGGGCTCTGTGTCTGGCAGACAGCTCAGGCAGGGAGACCTCGCTCTCTCCTTTCATCTTAATTACAGTTAAATCCATTTGTATTCATATTCAAATGAGGATTTTTAAAACATTTTTTCTGTGCTGATAGCACAGGCAGGCTGTGCACTCAGTCATCTGGCATTTGTGCATGTCAAAGGCAGAATAGTCAGGCTGGAGGGAGGGGGCACTTTTCCCCAGTCCATCTGGTGCCACAAGGGGGATCCTGTTAATCCCTCTGCCACACCATCAGCTGGACATGCACAGTGTATTGTTCCCCACTCCTCAGGAAAGCTTAGGATACAGACATGCTGGTGTCTAGGAGTTAGTGGAGAGTTCTTGCCTCTTCCTTCAGTTTCAAGAGACTATGGTAGTCTCATGTTTCTATGTCTGAGCCCCAAAAACAAGGTCATGGGAATTAGCCTGGCCTTGTAGACCTTTCTGCAAGCCTGTGGTGCCAGAACTGCTTGAAGGGCTGCAGAGGAAGCTCTGCCAGGGCAAGAGGGCAGCTGCATTTCAGATGCAGATGTGACTGTGGATTTCTTGGGTTTGGGCTGTTTGGAACGCTCCCAGTGTGTAGAAATGCAGCTGCATCTCTGTGTGACTTCCCCCTTGCACTCCTTGTTGGCAGAAAGCTTTTGACAAGTGCATAAGGTTGAGGAGTTGCTTAGTCTGGGTCTTTTGGTCCTGCCTGTGTCAGACTCCATCTCTTTTGAAAGCAGGATGCTGAGGGAGAGAGGTGGAGGACTGGTCGTCTCTTCTGTTATAATAATATAGGGGCCAGGTGCACTTGCCTTCTCCTGTGCCTTGGGAGGGGGGTTGGTTTTGGTCCTTGCTCTCTTACTCCCTTGCTATCTACTTTGCAGATCTTCATACGTGCGTGCATGATAATTGACTATGGCAAGCTTCCCACTGGCAAAACCCTCTTGAGGGACTTGCACAAAGGCTACAGCAATGTGCAGTACAACTTTGACTCGAAGAACACATACTGCATAGTCCAGGGCCCATTCACTGAGCTACAGGCCTTCAGCAAAGACTTGCTGGGCAGCCTGAACCTCAGGAACCAAAGCACTGGGGAGATTCTCCTGCCAGGTTCCAGCCATGGAGCCAAAGAGATGAGAATGCATGATCACCAAGTGCCTAACTCCACTGAGACAACAGAAGAGACAGCAGAAGAGACAGCAAAGTTGCCAAATTGGGACCAGGTGTGTGAAATGACATCTAAAGTCCCATCACCTCGGGGCCCAGTGGATGGGGAAGCCACAGAACAGCTGGAGGACTTTTCCCTAGTGATGGACTTGGACATTTACTTGTACATGCAGAGGTTCTGTGCTGAGTACCAAGGTGTGCTGCGCCAGCATCACGTGGATGTGGTGGACGTTAGCAGTGATGGCATTGCCATATTGTACCTCCAACCATCTGGAGGTCTGCCTGGGGACATGGAGGCCTTGCGACAGGCCCGCCTGGCCCTGCAGCGGCTCTACCAGCAGCTGGAGGTGAGCCTGCGCAAGGAAAAGATCGCCAAGAGAGAGCTGGGAATGGACAGCCAGGTACTCAGGGCTCTGACACACGAGCTGCAGAAGCTGTATCCCCAACTGCTCTGCCATGAGGATGTGATGCAGTTATATCTAATTGGAAACCTCGTTGATGTGTCCCAGGCCAAGCAATACCTTAAGGATTCCACCACCAGGAGAGGTGCTGCACATAAGGCTGACATGCTGAGCAGCAATCAGCCCTCATGCCCCACAACCTCTGGCACCACAAAGGCTGTGCTACATCTGCCCAAAGTGCCTGTGGACTCCTCAGTGGCAAGGCTTAGCTCAGGCAGGCCAGAGCTGAAAGGCGAGCTTAAGCTAGCTGCCAACTTCCGTGCCTTGAAAGCTGGCAGTTCTCAGGCTGGCCGGGACCTCTTGCTGAATCAGGACTCTCCACCAGTGGGACAGGTGCAGCTTTCTGGGAAACACTCATCAGAGACAGATGCTCCTGGTCTGAGTGACCCAACAGCACAGACCCAGCAGTATCAGCCTCCTGTCCCTATGACAGGCGAGGTTCTAAGGTCAGCAGCACAGCCTCAGCAGAATGACCCCACAGAATGGGATCATGTCAAAGAAGGTGCCAGGCTTCCAGGACACAAGGCACTGTTGCCCTTTGGGAGCAAGGAAAACAGCATTTCACAGCATCCTGGGGATTCTAAAGGTTCAGGTCCCATTGGGCACCATTTCCTCACTGGCACCTCCAGCACCTTTGATGTGACAAGGACCTCTTCTGCTTCAGACTCCAAACCCTCTGCATCCAGGCCTTTGCTGCGACGGTCCAACAGCTTCTCCCTGCCGAGGTCAAAGGAAGGCGCCAAGCGCCAAGACAGTGGCAGCAGTATGGTAAGTGAGGAGATGAGCTTGGACTCTCTGCAGTGGTCTTACCTGAGAGACACGTGCCACGCCGCTCTCAACGAACTGTGCAGAGATGGAAGGGTGCAGATCTTGGAGCGCTGCGCTGGGGACTGCACGGTGCTGACACTACAGGCAGCAGACAGGAGCAGGCTCTTCCAGGCTAAATGGAAGGTGGAAGCTCTTGTGCAGAAGTGCCCTGACCTGGTGTGTCAGACTCTGAGCTACTCGGAGCTTGCTGTAGATGGTCCAAATGACAGTGCCCTGAGTGAACTGTGCAGCCTCTTGCAAGGAAAATCCCTCCAGGTCGGACTCAGCAAAGACAAGTACAAGCTCCATCTTGTCTGTCCCAAGAAGATGCTGCCAGGAGTGACTGAGGCCTTCCACATATTTTCTTCTAGGAGGCTTTGTGCCTTGAAGTCTTCATCCATGCCTCCAGGACCAGAGAGTACAGGGCAGTCAAGTGTCATCCAGCCAAGCAGAAGCCAGGACGTGGTGCTGGATGCAGCTCTTCCCAGCAGCCTGGAGTCCCTCCAGATGGGCCTGCAGCACCTGAACATCAGCGATAAATCAGACACCGCTGACATGCCCAGGGCTTCCCAGGTGCCAGAGGCTGAGGAAAAGAGGTCCCCTAGTCCTTGGAGGTTCCAGCAGGCAAGGGGGCAGAAGGAGGCCAATGGCTGTGCTGATTCTGGGGCTGAGCGAGGAGGAAGCAGCCTTCTGAATCCTGCTGCAGGGGATAAGCCAAGTTCAGCTGGTCTGAGGGAGTCCCAGGAGCAGCTGAAGACAAAACTGTCTCTGGGGGAGTCTGACATCACCCGATTAAAACAGGTTTTGCCAGATAGATTCCAGTTTGCAAGAGACAAAGGCAAGAGCAGAGGAGGCCACAGTGAAGCGATGGGACAGCTGTGCTCCCCAATCCCTGCAGCCTCAGAGGCTCCTCACTCACTGCCCACCTTGCTGTACAGGGCCACGGCTGCTGAGCTGCCACCAGCTGCAGCCCAACAGGCACCTGCAGCAGAGCCCAGGGGCCAGGGAAAGGCCCAGCTCCCAAGGGGCAGGAGCAGCGAGCTGGAGGAGCCTGATCTCCCATCACAACAGGGGAGAGACCCCAGCCTTGGACAGAAAAGTGGCATGATCCCCCTGGGCCGGTGCGATGCTTGCCAGGGCTCAGGGGTGACCTGCCAGGGCCCCTGCGGGCATGCCCTGTGTAGGACATGTTTTGCAGCAGACAGTGTGCAGCCAGCTTGCTGCAGCTTCTCCTCAGTTGCCCCGAATCGCAAGATCCTGGGGACATTCAAGATCTCCTCCCTGTCTCAGAGCCTGCCTGGCTACTATCGAGACTTGACGCTTCAAGTTACTTACAGCATCCCTGATGGCGTGCAGGGGGTAGGTACTCACTGCAGGGCTTCCCCATCCTGCTGCAGCACACACTGGGGGGCTGTTGGGGTGGTTCGAGGGGGAGTGTGCATGTGCCTGGGGGGAAAGGGCAGCCATAGCTCTCTGCCTCACATGCAAAGCAGCAGAGGTATTGACCTGTGGAAGGCAAAAATCTCCACGCCAGGTTTGGGAGCAGCTTGCTGCTTTTGAAGAGGAGCATATGTGATCTCTGTTTTTAGTTGACTGACTATCAGCCCACGGGGCCCATGGTCATCAGGGTATTTTTCAAGATGGAGTGAACCTCAGAAGTCCCCTCAGAGGTACAGCACTCCAGCCATTGTTTAAAATGTCTTATTCCTATTCTAAGGTTGGGGACCCTCGCCCAGGACAGCCTTACACAGGGGGATGTTTCTGTGCCTTTCTGCCTGACAACAAGGAAGGGCAGAAGACAGCCATGCTGCTGAAGAAGGCATTTGAGCATGGACTGACATTCCAGATTAAGTCCTGCAATGGAGAGGAAAGAGTGACATGGGGCCTTATCCCACACAAAACCTCCTGGGGTGGAGGCAAAGCCAGGTATGGCCAAGCTCATCCTAAGCTTCTGAGTATGGTTGTAGTTTTTTTAGCAATTGGAGGAGAACCATGGGCTCCAGCTCAACAAATTGTGGCAGGGGTAGCTGTTCCATGCTCCCACAGTGGCAGAATTGGTGCCTCCTTTTGCTTCAGCTTGCAGGGCAGCTATGGTATGGCAGACCAGCCTTAGCACCCTTCAGCTGGAGCAAAAGCCCTTGCCAATCCCACACTTCTAAGTTGCCCGTGGACAGAAATTCTGGGCCCTGTTCACTTTCCTGTGACAGGTCTCTGGAGCCAGCACTGGGTGCAAGCTGTGCCTGCAGGTGTAAGCAGCTCCCAGGAGCAGGACTTCCACTGAGCCCCTGCTGAAGGGTTGGGGCAAAACCAAACTGCCGGTCCCCTCTGTGGTCTTGGCACATCAGCAGGATTTACAGCACTTCCCTCTCTGCTCCACAGGAATGGCTACCCAGATGCCCAGTATCTCCGGGAGGTCTGCACAGTTCTGAAGAAACTGGGCATTGCCTGAGAATCCCATGGCCACAGCCCGTGGCTTTGCTTCGCCGTCCTTTCCTGCTGACAAAACTACAGCTTAATAGAGACAGCTCAGGAGACGACAGGTGTTTGTCCAAGGAGCTCCTGTGCCCCCGTAGTGATAGCAGCACCTCCATCCCTGCCCTGCACAGGCCTCAGTGTGGATCTACACTTCCCAGAAACTCCAGCTCCTCCTGGATGCGTGTCCTGCCAGCCAGTTACATAGCTTATTTCAGCTGATTTCAGGCTGAGGCCCGTGTGACTCTCTGCAGCATGACCCAAACCTGAGCAGCCTGTGCCCAGTCAGTCCAACACCAGCTTCTGGAATTCTCTTCCACCCCCTACAGGCAGGTTCCAGCTCAGCTGCTGCCAGGGCCAGGGCCTGGGCTAGAGATGAGCTGTCATTACTGTCAGCTCTTCACGCCTCAGCAGACAGCCCCATGCTTCAGCCCCTCCCCAGCACCTGCTCTGGGGCCAGCAGGTGACCTGGTACTCTCTTGGGGGGAACATTAACAGCTTTCAGCACCCACAACAGCTGCCTCCCAGCAGTCTCTAAGTGGAGAAACAAATAAACAGGATTTATTCTCACATTCGGTAGCAGTTATTCATGGCTTGTCTTACCCTCAGCCCAGGCACCCACTTCAGTCCCACCTGGCTATAGAGACACCCAGACACAAAGGGCAGAGCTCAGCTAAGGGGTTCACAAACAAAAAATCACCACAGCTGCCCTCCAGAAGAGAGCATTAGGACCAACATTCAAGCAACAATTCACAGTTGTCTTTGAGAGCACAGGCATCTCCTCATGCTGGGAGAGTTGCACTTTATCAACTGAACTTGCCCAGAGGCTGAGCTGAGGGCAGAGGGTTCATATCAACAGGAACCTGAGCAGTGTACCATGGACGGTTTTGTTATGCTTTTAATTACCATTTGAAGCACATAAGGCATATGGTAACAATTGACAGAGGAACATTACACACAATCATGTAAACATCAGTGGTACACTTGCTTTCTGTCCAACTTGGTTACATGCACAAAGCAGAATATATATTTTTAAATTAAGATTTTCCTTGTGTCTGTAGGATGAGCAGCAGTCATATCACATATCTGCAAATCAACACGACCTAGACAGTACAGACCAGACCATAAGTTGTAAGAGGCTCACTCAGAGTCTAATGTGTTTCACATTATGTTCATGTATTACTTGCCAGTCACACTTTGCCATCACAAGGGCTCAGCACACCAGAGACTTCAGGCAACCGGAGTGGTTTAACATGTATGACAGCACCTGTCAATGGGCCAGGATTCTGCACCAGTTGAAGCCTGAGACCCACAGTGCTTCTTAATTGTCCCTGGTCAATCAATTCTAGTTTAATACAGGTGTCTGAAACACAATGTACAGCCAAACTCCTTTCCACAGCACTTGGCATGGGCTACGTTCCTCTGTGTGAGCAGAGACTGCCTCTGCTTCCTTCCATTCCTGCAGTCAGCATACAACATAGGTGAGCTTCAGAGAAACCAAAAAGTCAAGAATGTGACAACAGCTGCCTGGAGCTGCCCTTTATCCAAGACCAGCAGCACCAGTCTCAGTCTGGGAGGCCACTGCAGCAATGCCAGGAGAGGCACTCAACACAGGCACCACATGCTGAGCGCCCAGTGGTGGGCAGGGCTGGGACCCCTCCTCTGCTCATCAACTCCTTACTCACACTTTCCACTTGGACTCCTCATGGCACAATCTTAGAGTCAGACAATGAAATAAACATTAAATTGCACTTCTGATAATCTGGAATGGCACACGTGATTAAGCACAGGAATCTCCCAGTTCCTTAGTAGCACAACTTTGCCCTAAACAAACAACACTGAGTGGAATGATTTTTATCCTAGGGTTTTTGGTTTTTTGCTTTGGTCCTTAGTATACAAATCTGCTGGTTAACTTGATTAAGACACTTAAAGTTGTTTTACATAGGTTCTATACTTATTGGCCCATTTAAAAAAATCAAAACCAAAAGTAAAAAACCAAAACCAAAAAACAACCACACGCACCTAGAGCAAAGCATTGAGCAGGGGCAGAGGAGAGCAAGGTTACATTTAATCTTGCTCTTTCTGTAGAAAACACTGTTTCTACCAAGGGACACAGAACAGCCCCTGCTGTACTCTGAAAGACAGTAACTACTTGGCATTCCTGTCCTGATAAGGGCTTCAGGAATTTGTATGTAGAAGACACGTGCCCAGATAGCCAAGAGCTGGGAGCTGAGATTGTTCCCAGAGAGCCAAGGCTGGGGCAGCAGATAAAGCCTCACTCGAGGACTGTCAGGAGCCAGATAGACACCTTGTGGGAGACAAGAGCTCTACAACAGGTCTTTAGGACTGGGGAGCACAGAACAACCAGGACAGCCCTGGAAAGGCTGGAACACCTGGGAAGAGTACAGCTTATTCACAGAAAGTCCAACAACATCACCAGTGTTCACAAAACAGAGCTAGCAAGAGTCAAAATAGGGTTTTGGCAATACCTGGCCAGAATGGAAAAGGCCCCAGTGACTTCCTAGTCACTGGGCAGAAGGCAGAAGGCACTGAGATGCTGTTTCCTGTGGGTTAAGGAGGTCTGATGGGAAGCTGTGAGACTCCCAAGCCACACCACCCAACCCAAGGCCACCCATGTAAGGCACTGAGCATGTGCTTGGCCCAGAGTAAAGCAGGGAGAGGATGTTACTGTGAAACACACTGTGATAGCGTTGCCTTTCACCAGTGTGCAGAACCTGAAGATGTGCAGGGTCGCGCCATTTGAGCACGCTGCTCTGTCATCAAGTTTAAGTCCAGCTTCTCAGAGGAACAGGTCCAGGCTTTCCATTTCAGCAATTCAGACAGTCCTTCTGTTGTCAGACCTGGTAAAGCAGCATTAGACACTCTTGGATTTAATCTAAATTAGCATGACAGGGCAGGCTGAAAGAAGCAGCAAGATTTTGGATTCAAAAAGATAAAAAGTTTTGCTTGCTAGTTCCATCAGCCCATGTTTATAAAGTTCAAGAGGTGAACTGACAAGGATTTGTGAGAGGGCTTCAGCACTCCTGAGGTTGTAGAGAACGGGGTTGTTTCAATATTTAAAGTTAACCAGGCAAGCTGTGCTTACAGATTTCTAAAGAACTCTGGATTGAGCCCAAGCATCCGAACTACAAGTTGCACTGATAGACACAGCCCCACTGGAGGACAGAGCAGGCTGAGGGAGAAGCCACACTCCTTCCCTGCACAGGACCCCCAGCCCTGCATGGGCTCTCTCAGGGGCTGGGGGCACTGCACCCAGCAGGCACTTGCCCTCCTTGGGCCCTGGGCCCTCACTGGGGGCTCATTAAGCAGGACTTCTAGAAGCAAGGTTTTACTCCTGGAGCCTGAGTTCTTCCACGATGAGCAGCGTTTCTTCTTCGTGCCCTCAGATTTACCTTTTCAACTGCAAAATGAAGCCCAGAAGCCCACAACACCTACAATCCATGACAAAGCCTCAAAGTACCAACAGCTCCGGAGTTGCCAGGGCCTGCAAGCAGGGCCCAGTGGTAAGGACTGCACCACCCAGGGCTCCAGGTGCTCACAGAACTGGGCTTGGGTCTCCACACAGCTCCACTTTCAAATGCACAGAAGAAAGAAAAGCAGAAGAGAAACACTGTTGTGCTATCAGAGGAGCATCCCAGGCAGTTCCTTAACCCTCAGTGCTGGAAGAGAGCCCAAGGGTCCCAAGACTCAGAAATTCAGGGGAAGAAGAGTCAAGTTCTACTGCAGCACTGAACCCTGAGCTGGTGTGAGTGGACATCTAATGAGTGAGCTTGGATAGAATGGAAAGCACACTTAAACTGCTCAGAATGCCCAGGTCAAGAGCCTCGACACACAGCTGGGCTGTTTACCATCCTGCTGCTACCCTAGCAGCAGCTTTACCAAGTAGTGTGCTACAGGGAGAGCCAGCCCAGGCTCCCAGGCAGCTGGCCCACAGGACTGGCTCTTGAGAGCTACTTCCCAAACTGCACGTGGGGTGCAGCACAAAGCATTAACAGGGGCTTATTTTGTTCCCATCTCGATAAAGTCCAGTTCAACACTGCAGCTCTTAGAAATACAAACAGAAGGGTGAAGTTTAGCCTTAGCAATACCAACTTGGAGCCCAACACAATAAAGCACAGAGTCAACATCAATTGTTCCAGTTGTTTGAGACACAGTTGAGTCCCTATGGTCTCTAAGAATCAGACACAGTTCAGAACTGTCTATCCAGTTTGGAAATAGAAAATGGACAAGATCAAGTTACCTAATTGAAACTTTTCTTCTGTATTCAGATACAGCCCAGCTTGGCCTGTCAGAGTATTTTCTGACTACACAGAGAAGTAACTGCAAATGAAGTGCAATATGCCATAAACTCCAAATTGCAAAGATGGCCAAGGCAAAGACAACATGAGCTGTGACTATCTGACTGTGTTAGTGGTCTACAAAAGCAGAGGGGAAAGAGCAGGATTAGTGTGAACAAAAGAGAAACCTCTGCTTGAATTAAACTAGGCCAGCTGTGCTTTTCCTTTGGCTGTGGGGGAAACACCCTGCATTTGGCCAACTCTCTGCTGAATAGGCTTCCCAAAGGTGACAGTGCAAATGCTTCAGCAGGGCCCAGTTTCTGCAGAGATATTTGGCAGTTGCTACAGTACATTGCGCCATGACTTTACAGTGACAGGCCGTGCAGTTGTTAGTCACCAACTGCCTGGAAGCTTCAGCCTCACTGCCAGAGAAAAGTAAGGTTAGTTGGGAAACTCAGTAGAAAAATGTGATTTGAAAAGCATACAAAATAAACAGCCTTCAAAAGAGAGAGCAGAAGGCATATCTGGCAAAGGGTCAGTTGCAACAAGAGCATGCAAACCTCATCTGAATGATAACCATGATGTTCTTGTACTGGTGAAGATGGAAGTTACTGATCTGTCCATTTTCAGGTCCCAAAGAGATCAGGGAGTTAAATCATGAATTCATAATCTGCATACATCTCTTCTCCTTAGTTCTCTGCTTTTTTGGATTCTTCCTTTGGTGCTTCAGGAACCAGGATGACTTTTCCAATGTTCTTCTTTTCTTGCATCTGCCTCATGGCCTCTGCCACCTGGAAGCAAAAGGAATCTGGTAAGACCCCCACCCACCCTGCACAGTGTGTCCATGCCCTTCCTGGGCCCCTCAGTCCATCCAGACCAGTTTGAAGGATAGCCTGGAGCAGCTTTCCCTACAGTCTGAGAAAGTGCTGAGCGTTCAGGTACCTCTGCATGGATGTGTTTTGGACAGGCCTGGGCAGCTACCCAGCCTACCCATAGGAAATTACCCTCAAGAACTCACACAGACCAACCCTAATGCACACAAGGAGGCTCTGCTACACAAACATGGAAGTGCAGTGTGTGTCACCACAGCTTCCTCTCCAAAGGCACGGGAGCACTGCAGAGATCCAGCCATCTGCCAGGCAGACAAAGCCTGTACCAGCCACACAAAACAATATATATACACGGAATTTTATCATTATTATAATTACTTTTAAGCAGAACAACACCTGGGCCAGGCCTGGAATGAAAGTTTTCCTTAAGCCTTTCCATAAGACTAGTTCTTATGTATGAACACCAACTGTTCATCACTAAGTTCTTTGCTCCCCTGCAGCAAGTCCTGCCCCAGCACAGGATTTCCAAAGGAAGAGCCTGACTCTGCCTGGACACATTCATGCAGCAACCCTGAACAGAGCAGAGCAGCTGAAAAACCTGCTGCTCCCTTCCAGCATCTCATTCTGCTTCACTGCCTGGGCTCTTTTTCACTCTTGGAAGGGCAGCAACAACCTTCCCATCTGTCTGCTTAATTACAGGGTGTAGATTCAGGGCAGACCCCAGTCTGATGCATAACCCAGCCCCTTCCTGGTTGCTACTGCTCATGGAGCAGTTAAGCACCTGCTCTGCTCCACAGGGACACTGTCTGGCATTGCCCAGCTCTGTGTACTGGAGCAGTTAAGCACCTGCTCTGCTCCACAGGGACACTGTCTGGCATTGCCCAGCTCTGTGTACTGGAGCAGAAGAGCCCAGCCACTTTACTCACCCATAATACCTTAAAAAATAAAAAAGCACTGAATGTCTGAGAACATATGATTATTAAACATTTTCAACAGTTCAGCCCACATGGACAAGGTGCTCTCTCTGAACTGCTACCAGCCTGTATGTTAGCTCAGACTCACCTGATCAAAGGGCCATACAGAGTCTATTCTGGGCTTGATTTTTCCTTGACTGTACAGGTTACTCAGCTTGGCTACAACGCTTCCGAGAAGCTCAACTTCTTCATGCAGATATCCAAGGTGGTAGCCACACACAGCCTTGTTTTTCTGTAGGAGGTGCAAGGCATCGATGTTGAACTGGTTCCACCATGTTTTAGCCATAGCCATAAGGTTCCTCTTCTGCCCAGTGACCAGGTTTGCTGCCCCTAGAAAGAAGGCAAGCCACAGATGAGCTGGAACATAACATGAGAGGCAACAGGAATCCCATGGAACAGCTCAGACAACATGCAGGGGAACAGCCACTCATTGTCCAGTGATGGACAGAGCTGAGAACTGACCAGTTGATCCTCAATGGAAACAGGCACCCGACTCAGCCTCAAGATACACAGAATTTGGATTATCAACACTCATATATATTGCAAAAATGTAGAACAACTACCTTCTTCATCCCTGCCAAGGCAGCAGCAGCAGCAGCACAGTTAGACTGGAGTGCTGGCAGGGACAAGAAAGGGTTACAAGCAACATCCAGCCAGGCTGCCAGGACAGCTCTCCCCTTCTCCCACAGCCCTGTTTCTTCACGGGAGTCACACACTGCACTGGCTGCAACAACAGAAGCCACACACTGGTGCAAGTGTCTGGAATTCCACTGGGGGCTGTGTGAAGGCTTTGTCTATGGGACAAAATCACAGTGTTCCAGGGCTGGGGAATGGAGAGATAAGTATTCAGTAGCCTCAAACCTCATCACCCACACATCCTCTAGAAGAAAAGCAAGGCTGTGCATTAACTCAGCCTAGACAAAGCAGCTGTGCCAGTGTTCCTCCATGAGGACATTCCAGCTACCCCTGCAGGCACCGGCTTGTACTCAAAGAGAGATCTTGCCATGGGAGGGAAGAAACTTGGAGCCTGTGACCAGAGTTCTAGGGACAAGACACGAATCTCACTCCCCTCAGTGCCTCACCCAGGCAAAGCATCCTGAAGACCTTAACAAAACAGAACTACAGCACACAGGGCAGGCAGGAATAGCGAGGGGCCCTGAGAGCCATGCACCCAGGCACAGAGCAACACAAAGCACTCCTGTGTGGATCCCACCCCGCCACCACACGGTGCCCTGGCCACGGAGGCACTGGGTGCGGGCATGGGGCTCACACACACCGTAAGTGATGACTTTGCCCATTGGCTTCAACAGGTTAAATGCTTTGGATGTATCGGATCCTCCAAGCGGGTCCAGGACAATGTCAACACCTAGAGAGAGAATTGGAAGTCACTAAAAGTTTCTTTGCACTTGAAAGAAATGCAGAATGGTTGCAAAAGTCCTCCACCACATCGTACCTTTGGGAGAGATTTTCCGGACCTCCTCTGCATAATCCATCGTTCGGTAGTCAATGGGGTGAGCAACTCCGCTCTCCTTGAGTATATCATGCTTGGAGGCAGATGCTGTGCCGAAAATGGTGACATTTTCTACAGTCTTGCACAGCTGGATGGCAGCAATTCCCACACCACCTGAAAAACAGCAGTGAGAAAGACTTAGAAGCAAACAGCCCCAGCAGAAAGAAAAACCTCTGCATAGGTAAATTATCCCCACTTGTACTGATTGCACAGTGGTAGGAGCCTGCAGAATAAAGGCTGTGTCTGGTGAGGCTGATGCCTGGGACACACTGGGAGAGACCAATCCCAGTTGCTGGGAAATGGGGTTAGTGTGAAGCCTAAAGTGATGTTTTGTCCGTCCAGCTCCATTCCAAAAGCTTCCTCATCCACACCACCCATTTGGAAGCTGCACAGTGAGGTCAAGAGTCTCAGCATGGGCTGCTAAGAACCACTTACCTGCAGCCATGTGAATGAGAACACTCTGGTTGGGTCTCAGGTTTCCAAAGTCAAACAGGACCATGTAGGCAGTGATGTAGTTGACAAGAAGAGCAGCCGCTTCCTCGAAACTCATCCCCTCAGGCATTGGAAAAGTCTCACTGACTGGCACAGTCACGACTTCTTGCCAGAGCCCCGACCCAGCCAGGACCATTACCTTATCACCAACCTAAAATTGGAGGACAAGTCGGTCTGAAATGAGCCCCAGCTAGCAGAAGCCATCACACCTTTGCCCTTGGTATGCCAGAGCCAGTGCATGCACACTGTTCTCAGTGCAGAGTCTGCAGGGACTGCAGCAGGCTGGGCTCGGGCAGGAGCCCACAGCCCGTGCTCTGCTCATGGCGAGGCTGCAGCACAGCACCTCTCCCCACAGCCCCTCTCCCCACGGCACCTCGGAGGGGCCGCAGGCACACCAGGCTCTGTCTTCACCCCGGTGCTGCCCACCTGCCTGCCAGCTGCCCAAACCAACACACCCTCAAGAAGGCAAGTGGGATCGTGTGCCCCCCTCTCTGCCCAACGCGGGAGCCTGAACACCGTGGGATATTACCACTGTAAGGATTATCTTGTCTTGGGGCAACGCTCGAGAGCATCAGCCGTGGAGAAAGCACGTCCAGGCTCAGGAAAACCTGCTGGGCCCGAGGAGCGCGGCCGCTCCCAGCCCCGGCCCGGGGATCGCTCCCTTTGCCCGGGGATCGCCCCTTTCCCTTTGCCCGGGGATCGCTCCCTTTGCCCGGGGATCGCTCCCTTGGCCCGAGGATCGCTCCCCTTGGCCCGGGGATCACCCCCTTTCCCTTTGCCCGGGGACCGCTCCCTTTCCCTTTGCCCGGGGATCGCCCCCCCTGCCCCGGGGATCGCCCCCTTGGCCCGAGGCCGGGGCCGGGGCTCACCTGCCGGTCTCGGACTCCATCTCCGACGGCTCGCACGGTGCCCGCGCACTCCATGCCGGGGCAGCAGGGCAGAGACGGCAGCCGGTCGTACAGGCCCTGCCGCGCCATCACGTCGGCGAAGTTGAGGCCGCAGGCGCGGACGGCCACGGACACCTCCCCGGGCCGGGGCTCGGCGCTCCGCCGCGTCTGCACCTTCAGCTTGTCGTAGCCGCCGAACCCCGTCAGCACCAGCGCCCGGTGCTCGGCAGCCTCCCCGCCGCCCGCGGGGCGCTCGGGGGCCTGCGGGGCAGCGGCGGCGGCGGCGGCGGCGGCGGCGGACATGGCAGAGCGGAGCGGAGCGGAGCGGAGAGGAACGGAGCGGCGGCGGCGGCGGCAGGACCGGGAGGGCAGGGCCGGGAGGGCAGGGCCGGGAAGGCAGGGCCGGGCGCGGCCGCGGGGCGGAGCGGGGCTGTCCCGGGGCTGTCCCGGGGCTGTCCCGGGGCTGTCCCGGGGCTGTCCCGGCCCGCCCCACGGGCCCGCCCCACGGGCCCGCCCCGGGCCTTGGCGGCCGCGCACCGCCTCCTGCTCCACGCCTTCTTTTTGTGTTTTTAACCCTTACCCCCTTCCCTCCGCCCCCCCCGCTTTTTTTCTGTTTGTTCCTCTCAATGATTTCCGCGGAGCGAGCACGCTGCTCGCGTCCTTCCTGGGGCCGCGATCGCAGCGGCGTTTTGAGCATCATCACCCCTGAATTCCTTGTGCGATCTACAGGGCGCGATCCGCCGCTCGCGGGTCGGTGGGACCGGCTGCGGGGGAGCTCGGGCTGCGAACACGGCAGAGGGACGAGCACAGCTCCAGTCCTCCAACTAAACACAAATGAATCAAGCAGCGTGCGCAGACAGGCCGCTGGATTCTGCCTGCCTTTCTGCCACCAGCTGCTCCAGGTGCGCCCCTGCCCGCTCCCAGGTGTCACACTTGCCGTCTGGAATGCCGATTTGGTATCACTGTGTGTGCAGAGCACAGCAGGATCCACGCCTCAGTTTTCAGCTCTTGGTGAATCTGTCCCTAACCTGCCCCCAACAACCCACAGCCACTGCAGGGTGACTGCTCAGGCAAACAAGTCAAAGAGCCTCCAAAACCAGAAAAATATCCACCCCCAGAAAGAAAACGCAGGCGACCTGAAGGCTAATCAATGTATTGGGGAAGTTTCTGTGTAATTCCAGTGCTCCAGAATTCCCAAGCCAAGCAACGCCCAGCACTCCAACAGTGCTTGGTGTCTTGCTGTGTCTGGCCCAAGGATCAAAGAGCCTGGCATCTCCAGGGGCTTTGTTTGCCACAGCAGTGCCAGCGTGGCCGTGCTGACACCCCAGGCTGTGTGATCTCTGCGTGACTGTGGCCATGCCCTGTGGAGCTGCACTCCTGGCTGGGCTGGCCCCACGAATGCAGGCAGCTGGGGCGGCTGAGGAAGCGGAGCACAAAGGTAGGAAAGCAAGATGGAAGGGCAGAGCCTGGGGCAGGCTGCACATTGCCTGGCTCTGCTGTGTGGCAGATTTATGGGTGTTTGAGTGGTTGCAGTGAGAACAAGGAGGAGACACATCCAGTTGTGCAACAAAACCACAGTCCAGCTTTACTTTTTGTTGTTGCTCAGCTCTGAGAAATACAGGTGCATCTTCCTGATGACTGGGCATCTCTCACCCCCAAAATTAGGAAGAAACAGTCAAAGCACAATCCTCTGTCTTCTACTGCTCTTCCTAGGAGCTTTCCTAGCCTTTCTTCTTCAGTGATTTATTTTCACAGATATCAGGGCTCTTGTGATGGATGAAGCATGCTGGCCTGGAGCAAGCCTTGGCAGACCCCAAAGATCAGGGGATGAGCCCCAGAGGCTGAGAGCAGTAGATGAAGGCAGTGGATTTGGGAAGTAAGATTCCTATTCTGCAAGACTGCTCCAGCTGTGTGCAGCTCTGGAGCAGACTGGACAGGGCAGGGACATTTCTGCACGGTGGCAAGTCTCTGTGCTTGGGCAGGACACTCTTCCTGCCTTTGTCTCTTTCATGTGTCTGAGTCAATCTTTCCTTATCAGCTCAGTCAGTAACATTTTGCATGTACATCTTTACCCGCTTCCCTTTGTGTCCTGCTGGGGTGTCTTTCTCACTGTATTGAAGTAGCATGTTTAAGGTCAGTCCTGGCTCGCTGTTTGGGGAGTGGACAGGGAGGTGCTGGTGTGCAGGCACAGGCCAGGCATATGAACCTGGCTTGCTTGGAGCTTACATAGCTGTGACCCCAGCACAGCACAGTGGCTGGCACTGCCTGCTGGGGACTGGACACTGGTGTGGAACAGCAAGGGAGTGTTAGTCAGAGGAAACTAGTTTTCTTAGTGGAATTTGTGCTCACTGCTTTATCCCGTTTTCCAGCAAGCTCTCCAAATGAGCTGCACAGGAACATGTGGCTGAGATGCTGGGCCCTTCTGAATGGCATTGACTTGTGATTTACAGCCAGAGGTGAGCACAGGCCACTGAGGTAATTTTTCTCACTCTCTGTGCCAGACAGAGCTTTCCAGCAGCCGTGTGCCTCCCCCTGAGCTGCTGTCTTGCTCTTTCCCGCCTCCTGCTGCCCTCTCTGATCCCTTGAGAGGGACTGAGAAGGATGTGCCACAGCTGAAGGAGTGCCAGCTCCCCTGCCCAGCCCTTTGTTCCACCTCCCTTTATGTCTACGCAGGGCTCTAGCAGTCTTTCTCCTCTGCTCTCAAGGACATTGAAACAATGAACAGGCAGGAGATACAAAAGCCTGGCAGCAGTCTGCTGGTCAGGAGGCAGCTGCCTGTGCCTGTTCCCAGGGCTCTGTCAGGACAGAATCCCAGAGGCCCAGGCTTACAAAAGCCTTTCCTTGAATGGTGAGGCTGCCTGAGACCCCATGGGGGGCCAGGGTCTGGCTGCCAGACACAGGGAGACTCCGCACATCCTCAGAAAGTGTTGGCCTCAATCCATCTATCTGGGTTTGTTGGCAACTCAGGTGAAAGAGTCCTCCTGCCTCTGTTCTGTCTTTTCCTCACCTGGGTCTGCAGTGTTGGGACACACAGAGAGGCAGACACAGACAAAATGTCTCAGTTGCATCACACATACCAGGAATGCCTGTGCCTCCTGGGTGACACTGTGCCTATATCACAGTAAATTACATTTAGATCTGACAGGTAGAGCAGCAGGTGGAAGAGATCTGACACAACCCCTCAAACGTATCTGCCACTCAGAGTTGCAGTTCCCTGTGCTGCTGTTTTGATCACAGAGACAATGGAGGTGGTTGTCAAGTGGTAACTGAAGCTCAGGGAAAGGCGGCTCACTCCTCATGCTGGCAGCAGACTGACAAAATTCTCCCAGCACAGAGCATCTTTCCAACAATGCACAGAGCTGTGGCTGCTCAAGCCTTTCCCCCTGCATAACCCCAGCATCAGAGGCTGTGGATGTGCAGCAAGAGCAAATGGCATAACTGGCATGAGGCCGGTTTCCAGGTGTGCATGGAACAGCATCCCACTGTGTCCTCCTCCAGAGGGGCAGGCACCTTCTCCACTGCAGTCCTTGGAGAAATCTTGTGAAATGAGAATCCTTCTCCTTAACTTCAACCTTCCACCACAGCATCAATAATTTACTGACAATTATAATCCCAAAATTACAGCCTTAACACATCCACATGCTGTGCATCCATGAGAAGCCCATTATCTGGTCAGTGTGGTTTACCTTGCTGAAAATGCACAGACTTGCCTCAGTGTGCTCACTGTGGCTTTCAGGGGTACAGCTTGCAGGACTGGGCGGTGTGGCCTTGCCTTGCACTGGGAACCAGTTTTCTCTTCATCACTGACATCTCTGCTGCTGTCTGAGGGCACCAGTTCCCATCAGGTTCCAGCACCTCTGTGCCTTGGGAGTGCTGGTGGCTCAGCATTCCCATGGCTCACCCTAGGCACATGAGAGGTTTTGCAGGGAAAAGCAAGGGCAGGACTGAAACACATTAAGGTGCAGCAGTGGGTCTGCAGAGCCAAGACCTTCACCTGAACCCAGCCCAACTGGAGCAGCTCCCTCAAGAAGCCCCATCCCTCAGATGCAGCAGGGATCCTCCCACCAGCCTGTGGCCCCCCAGGCACAGCACCCCATAGGGTGCTGCCTTCCTGTGTTGGGCCTGCTGAAAGAGAAGCTGTAAAAAGAAAACTCCCCAATTTGTGTTTGTGGTATGCAATTCATTTTTTTAAATTAAATGGAAAAGAAACTAAAGTTTTGAGGGTTTATCTCTGTTCATCTCCTGTCAACCCCACCTCCACCACTCTCTATGTGAAAAAGAATTACAAAACTGGAAATACGATTTCAAACATGAAGGTGATGCAGATCACTTCTACTTCTGGAGAAGCTATTTCTACTGAGCACCTCTGCCAGGGAGCACCCAGGTGGGCTCACTCCATCACCCCAACAGCCAGTGCTGTGTGCTGGAGCTGCAGCTGGAGCCACAGCCAGGTTGGCAGCCCTGGCAGAAAGGGAGTGATGGGAAGGATGTGTGGGTGCTGCACTGCCTCCACCCAGAGTGAGGCAAGGGCAAGGCCAGCGCAGCTCTGGGAGCTGCAGTTCAAGTAGCTGGATCCAGCGTGGGAGAGAACGTGTGTAGCAAGGAGGTTTCTACACCCAGGAGGACAGAATTAGCCATTTTCCTCCTCACACCCTGACTCTGTGTGCCTTCATGCTGTGCGTCCCTTCCCATCTGAGGAGCCTCCTGTTCCGTGCAGGACAGATGCTGTCTGTGGCCAACCTGTGCAGTCCCTCAGGTCCCCCACATCTTTGCAGCTGCTGCTGGGATGGATGAGCCCTAAGGAAAGATGTCTGGAGAGAGAGAGAGAGAGAGAGAGAGAGGGAAAAAGGAACTGCTCACCTCAAGAGGCTCCAGATCACTGTCTGGATGCAGAGAAATCCGCAGCAGTAATTGAGGCATTGTGCCTCCTCAGCTTCTAACACACATGCTCTGACTGCAGTCTTTCCTGCAGAAGCCTTGGCAGTTGAATGCCTTCTTGCTTTAATCCTTGAGATTGCTGAAGGATGTTGCTTTCATCTGATAGCTTTTATGGACTGTTATAATGAGTTTTGGCTAGCTGAGATAAATTAAATTGCTCACCCAGAGGTGCAAACTTCATTAATGCCAACAGTGAGTCAGATCTGTGCTATTCTAGCCCAGAATGTAAACAGGCTGGACACATGAAAGAGGATTTGGCTGGGATTTTTTCCTCTTTCTTTTTTTAACCTTCCTAATTGCTGCTGATTTGTATCTTTTTGCTGCATGTGTTCAAACTCTACTGTTTTTCCACTTCTTTATCTTCTCAGGGAAACCATCAAATAACACACCATTCAGGGCTGAATGATTTAACTCCGAGTGTTTGCAGTTAGTAATACTCTGCAGTTTGACTTGGGAGGTTTCTAGCCCTTTCACATATTTGACAAGTCCAAAAAGATGTTTAAGACTAGACCTGGTGACCAATTAAAGTGTGTTCTGTATTTCTGTCCCAGCTTAGAGGCTTACCAGTGGAAATAGAATGTTGCACACTAAGACAAATGTCACAGAGAAGTTGGGTACAAAGTGAACAATGCACACATCATAAAAACCCAGGAAAATGTCACTTGCATGATGTGATGAGCAGGAGTTTTGTCTGTGTTCCCAGGCTGACACTGGTGCACCTCTCACCAGCTGTATGTGTGCATCTTGCAGGGACCACAGTCATGCAAGAGAGTACAGGACATTGCTCACTCAGTACATTCACCTGCTCATCACGTCTGAAATTAGGTCCAGAGCTTCTGACTGGCTGTAAAGGACCAAACTTTGGGGCTCTGTGCACCAGAACAAAATGTCACAGGCTCCAGGTTTGAGGCCGTGGGTCCTGTGGTGAGGTTTAGTTTCTCCCAGTACGTTTTCCCAGTACAAGTCCTGAGGATGTCTTCCAGTTTCTTTGTACAGAAAATGACATAGATATAACACAATAAAGTTAATTCAGAATAGCAATTAAGATCCCTGAGAACATGGATCAGGAAGGGAGGATCTAACCACTGGAGAAGCATTTTCAGGAGCAAATGTGTGAGAGCCATCTGTCGCCTCGCCATACACAGTGACAGTCACAGCATGTCTCTGCAGCCTGCTTAGAAAATTCACACTGTGGCAGTGGGCTGTTGAATGTATTCTGCAAGTGTTGTCTGCCAAAAGGTGCTCTGGACCAAAGGGGGTGTGAGGCTCAGCCGTGGTGCTGCCCCAGTGGCTCCGAGCAAGGGCAGCAACTGCTCCCCCTCCCTGGGGAAGGCAAACGTAGGTGTCAGGCTTGCAAAGGTCTGAGTATTCCCTGCAGAGACTGTCCTGCTTCCGCTGAAGCAGCGGTACAACAATCTGTTGGGAGCAAAAACCTGATTCCTATTGAGAAATATGGTGAAGTGCTGTCAGAAAGAGTACTGTCCAGGGGAAGAACTCGCTCCAGGTGACACCAATGGCAACCCAGCACTCCTTTCTTTACTTGCAGTCACAAGACAATGAATTTCTCTTTCCATTCTTCCACATAAAAATGGAGCAACATGCACACATATAAGAAGACAAAAAAACCCTACAAGCCTTAAAAAACCTGTCACAGAACAGTCTCTTTTCCTTAGGGAGAGTGGAATGAAACACGCATGAGAGAGTCACTCATCATCTTTAAAGCTTAAGGCAGGACTGGGAGGCACAGAGATGCTGCAGCAAAACTCACTGCAAAGCTGCAGAACAAGGAACTGACTGAGCCATTTCCCGGACCACAAAATGCAGGAATGAGACCAGGTGAGGACAGGAGTAACTGGGATTCCAAGATTGCCTCATCCCCTCGGCTCTCAGGTCTTCTCTGGTATGTGATGATGAGGGGGGACCTGAATTCCTGTTTGGCCAGCTAGACATGCTACAGACACACTTTCAGCCCTGCTTGTGCACAGCCCCTGTCCTGGGGGTGCATCCTAAGACACGGGTGGCCCATGACCATGTGCAGGCAGAGCTCCCCAGATTGCTGGCAGGCTGATGTGTCCAAGGGGGCTTGGCTGGCATGGCTGTCAGAAGGCCAAGCAGCACTTGAAATCATGCCTTGTACTCTGTCTCTGTTCTTTACTTGTCCCAACATCATGCACAGCACCAATATTTATATACAAAAAATGACTGTGATTTCAGCAAACACAATCTGCCCCCTCAGTCCATTAATAAATCCAGTTTCACTGCCAAAACATTTTAATTTCCACTTCCCCAGACTTGCTCTGTCTTCATTGTCTCTATTTTTACTGCATTTTGTGACAGCGGCTTGTCAGTTTCATTCACCATTCCGGTGAACCTTTCTGCAGTGTGGCCAGCAAAATATTAGTAGAAGAGCCTTTCCTTTTTCAATAATCCTGCTAATTAAAATCAGTCTGTAATTTATAGATGCGCTGCCTGTGCTCGGGGGGAATGGAAGGCAGAAGAGGTCTGTGAGCCGGGCCTGGGGCTCTGCAGTCGCAGCACAGACCAGTCTCTTGCCCCTGCCGCTGTCCCTCGGTCACGGGCCCGGGGGAAACGGGATTCTTCGAACGCGCGTGGGGCGGGCCAGAATGCCGGGTGTTTCTGCCGAATTCCCCAGGGAGCAGGTCCCGGTCCCTCCGCAGTGCCGGGGCTGGCGGCCCCGGGGGACGCGGCACCTCCCGGTCCGCCCGCGGCTCCGGACCCGGCACGGCCGCGGCCCGTCAGGGGCGAGCCCCAAACACCGGGGGGACGGGAGCCCCACACCCCGGGGGTACCCGAGCCCCACACGCCGGGGGGACGCCCCGAGGGGCCGGCGGGGGCGGCGGGGGCGGCTCCCGGGGCCGCGGCCGTGTCGGCGCCGCCCTGCCCAGCGCCCGCTCCGCTCCGCGCCTGGTTGGTGCCGTCGGGGCCGGGGGCGCGGCCAGGCCGGGGCCGGCCCGGTAAAGCGGCGGCGCGGCCGGCGCGGCCCCGCGCGATGGAGGGGCACCTGGCGCGCTGCAAGATCGTGGTGGTGGGGGACACGCAGTGCGGCAAGACGGCGCTGCTGCACGTCTTCGCCAAGGACTGCTACCCCGAGGTGCGGCGGGCGCGGGCGGGCGGGCAGGGCTCTCCGCCTCGCGGCATCTCAGCCTCACCTCTGCTCTCCCCTCCGTCCCCCAGAGCTACGTGCCCACCGTCTTCGAGAACTACACGGCCAGCTTCGAGATCGACAAGCAGCGCACCGAGCTCAACATGTGGGACACCTCAGGTGGGGCTGCGCGGGGGGCGGCGGCGCCGGGCTCGTCCCCCCGGCCGGGGCTGTCCCCGCTCCCAGCCGGACCCCCGGGCCGGGGCAGCGCCCCGAGAGCCTCCCGGGCGGCGCCGGGCGGCCCCTTGTCCCGCAGCCAGCTTGGCCCTTCGGTGCTGCAGCGGGGCAGGGAGACGGCGAGTACCGAGAGAACCGGCCCGGGCAGCGAGGGAGGCGCCGGGGGAACGGGGACGAGGGAAGGTGCTGCTGGTGGAGGGAGCCCTCACCTCGGGGAGGGGTGCCCCGGCCCGTCGTTGCCCCCTGCCAAGCCCCTGGGGTTCTCTGGCGTCTTTTTGGCTTGGTTTGGTTTTGCCTCTTTGCGTCCTCAGTTGTGGTTCTGTGTGAAGCCGCGGGCGCAGCTGTCCCGACCCACCGAAACGCGTCCCAAACTTCATGCTGTCTGCCTTTCTGTGGAGGCACGAGTTGCAAGGGAAGTGCTTGATGCAGAGCTAATAGAAATATTGGCATCCTGTGAAGTTCGCATGCACTTTTTAATTTACCTTTGGACTCCTTTGTACAGACAGTGCAGCTGAATGCTGTGTTCTCGTGGTCTTGCTGATGCTCTTTCCCCATATTCTTGTAATTTCCGGAGTCCTCATGATAAATGAAGTCCTCTCAGTGTCCAAGAGTAGTCATAAGTTAAAATGTCAAGGACTTTCTTTGCTATTGTTCATTCAGATTCCTTACTGTAATTTTGCATCCATCAAATGACAGCTATAGGATCAGCATAGCTCTGCCTGGAGTAGTGGCTTTACTGAGTCTTGGACTAGTTCAAACATGTAAAATATGTTTGTTGAATCTCTTCTGGAGCTTTCTGACCCAGGAGACCATGCTTTTGCTGATTTTTATTCCCTGAAACAGAAAGGGGTCTTTAGGTTTGCCCTCACACTGAGTGCTGTGATGTGAGCCTTAAGGACTCTGGCTCCTGGTGCTGGAGCTGTGGATGAAACGTTGACTCTTGGCATTTGACTGGGGGCTGTGCTCGGAGCGCGGAATGGTGACTACAACATGGAAGCTGTTGCATGGTGGATGGTGCTGGGCTGACGTGTCTGTTTGAAGTCCTTCAGACGTGGTAATAATGAAGCCATCCTGGCTGACCTGGGGGCCTTCACTGCAGAGGGTTCCCTGGAGCTGCTCCGACGGGGTGAGTCTGGATCAGGGCACGCTGGGAGTGAGGGGTGGCAGACCCTGCGTGTCACCGTGGAGCACATGTATGGACACCCACAGCCCGGTGACCCCCATGGCTGGGGGGCTTTCGAACCGTGGACTTCTGCAGCCCTGGAAAGGGATGGGGTGGGGTGTCTTTATGAGGCACTCAATGGCTTTGCACTGAGAGTCTGTATTTGATATAAAAAACTTCACCTTTGCAGGGTGTGGAAGTACGTTTGAGGCATTGTCTGTTTTTTAGGAATTCTCCAGAATGATTTGCTTTGGTCTTACAAATGTTAAAAGAATAGGACGTGATAAAAAGTCTTTAAAGCTGTGTATATGTATCTGATGCTGTCACGCATTCATTTTTCCTCTTTGCAACAAAAGATAGGTTTGTCTAATGTTTATCTCTACAGCCAAAAGGAAATGGACTTTGATTCTTTCTCTCTTCTGCTATGAAAAATGTCAGACCTTTTTAACAGCTTTGCTGTAGATAGACTTTGTCAGGTAGTTTTCCAGATAAATTTCGTTCTATTGCAGTTTTTATTTGAAATACACAGAAACTAGTTCTTAACAAACAGTCCTGCAAAGCACTACACAGCAGTTTTTCCCAGTAATCAAACTGATATTTTTAGCTGTAGATTGCAGGCTACTGTTGAGTTTCCACTGCCCTTTGGAGCCCCCTGGAAATGGCAACTTTGGTAAAAGAAGTTTTGCACAATAGGGAGTTGAACCAGTGGAGCTGAAGAGATTGGGAGCAGGGCATTGCCCTCCCCATGGAGAGTGTGTAGTACTGGGGGTGCTACTTCCTCTCTCTTTTAAGCCACTTCACATGCAGGGGCTTATTGTTCATTATAAATTCCATCCCAGCAAGAGTGGGAAGGGAGGTGTCGAGAAGGAATTGCTCCCCTCCTTGTGTCAGGATCACCCTTTCTATTTTAAGCACTTGCCATCTCTTAGATAAGTAATTGGAACTGAAACTTCCCCAGAAATCAGCAGTGACCTGGATAGAGGAGCTGGCTATTGATTTTTACTTTTTTATTAATTCCCTCCACCCTGCACTTAATTGAGGAAGAAGTTGGAGACTCTGGAAGCTGTACAGAATGAGCTCAGCAGTGGGTGGTGGGGCAAGAGCAGTTTGCCTGGAAAACTCTGCACTGTTTCAAGTGCCTTAGATCTAGGAACCTACCAGGGAGAAAATCCCCTTGTCCAACATCTGAAGGTGGTGGTTGTGTTTCATGTTTGTTTCCATTCGTGTCCCAGCTCGGGACAGACTGGGATAAAATTACATCGGGTACCATTTCACAGAATGGCAGGGGTATCCCATCCCTCCTGTCCCCTGGGAAGCCTGTACTAGTTGCTAAAGCCTCTGATAAAAAGCAATTTGACATACTTATGTGTGAGGGAAGAGGTGCAGAGCCTGCCAGTTATATGGGGTAGACATGTCTCTGGGGAGTGGCTGTGCCTTATGGACAACACGATGCTTTGCTGCTCTTCGTGCTCCTGTTCTGGCAAATTCTTTTTGCTGCTTGTTGGCTGAATGTGCTTGGCACAGAAACGAGTCCTCTGCACGGCGCCGGTATCTTGTGGTGGGGGAAACTCCTGTTCAACAGGATGCCTGATGGCTTGGGAGTGCTGTTTCCAAAGGCCTGGCTGCCTCCCAGACCTGGAGTGCTGGTGCCCTGGACCCATGAGGAAGAGCTTTGTTCCTTGCGGTGGGTGGAGAGGGTGGATGGTTTGTGATCATTAGCGATGCTCTCTCTGCAAGGAGTGGGCGAGTTTCGTTTTCGTGCGTGTGTCAGGTGTGAGAGGGAGTGTGGTTACCCCTGGGCGTGCACTGGGCAGGAAGGCTTTCCTCAGCAATGTACTAGCTGTGTTCCCTGTGGGATCAGGGAGGGTCCATGGGTCTGCCCAGCTCTGGGAAGTCTCATGCCCAGAGTGGAGCCACTGCAGTGCTCAGCAGGTCTCCGGCAGCAAGAGCCTTTGGCAACAGCTGACCTGCTTCCCAGGGACCAGCGCTTGGAACATTCCCACCATGATTCTGGCATTGTCACTGAACCCGCTGCCTACACTGGACTGATTCAATGCCTGCCTGTTCTGCAGAACCCCTTGCCCAGCACTGAATGCAAGCAAGGGCAGACATGGGCTCAGGCAATGCCTCTACCCAATGCCTCTTCAAAGCCAGTGTGCTGTGGCACTGGTGCTGGCAGGTCTGAGGCTTTGCCCTGTACCCACGTGGACTTTTCGTTCTGTTTTCCATAATAATGGGTAGGAAACTAGTCTGTGCCTTGCAGCCTGGACTCAGTTCTTTGCTTTTGGTTCACCCCCCTATGCTGGGAGGCTCTGCCTGTCTGCTGTGTCTGTGGCCTCAAAGTGCAGGCGGGCAGAGCAGTGGGTGATCTCAGGTCATTGAGCTGCTTGGTGCATCCTTTGCTGATGCAGATCCTGCTGCAGAGTAGAGCTGCCTGCTTCTGGTAGGGACATCTTTGCCAGTGCTCAGTGGGAGGCCCAGCCTGGCATTGTGCCTCGTACAAGGTCATTGTTGCCTTGGAAAGCTGCTGGAGAGGACTTCTCTGTCCTTTGTGGACCGTCAGGATGCAGTGCTGCAGTGTCTGCCACAACCTGCAGCGCTGCAAAGATCGATGCCCGCAGGTTCAGCAGTGCCCTGCTCCGTGTTGCAGCTCACAGCAGAGGAGCTGTGCGGCTGCCAGCCCTCCGCAGCCACTGTCTCTTCAGCAGATGTGCTTTCAAGACAAGAATAACACTGTGAATTGCAAATTCCCCTCCACCTCCCTCTTTGCCTGTACTCGGCGAACAGGCTGCCTTGGAATGGCCTGTGTGGGAACCCACAGGCTGTGATAACAGATCCTTCTTTAAGGAAACTACTGAGGAATGTTGATGAGATTAGAGAGCTGAAAGGGGCTGAGTTTAGCAGTGGCATCTCCATGGATGCTGTGGCTGTCTGTGCCTGGATTCCCAGGGTGCAGCTCCAGGATTGCCATGGCTGCTTCTTTCAAAGTGTAAGGGCAAATTCTATCTCAGAAAGAGTTCAATGCCACTTGCACTCTGAGGCAGAGAGAAAATGTGAAGCTGCCCTTTCCATACCAAAATAGCTCCTCCCATGCTTCCTGTTGAGACTGGGAGCCTGAAACCAGCATACTTGTGTTGTGCCTCAGCACAAATATGTAGTTAAGCCTAAAAATACGTGCAGCTGGGTCACATTCTCAGGCAGGTCAGTAACCAGTCAGACAGAAGTTTAAAGGGTTGCAGCAGAAACCTGGAGCGGGCGGAGGATGGACCTGAGAAGGCATGCCAGGGCAGGACAGTGCCAGGAGGACCGTCTCTCTGGGCCGTGCAGGGTGTGGGAGTGCTGCGATGCTGTGGGGCTCAGGGACGGACGTTACTTCTGCAGCAAAGACAGCATGCCCTGTGTCAGCATCCATCCTTTGTCCCCTACAGATCTGAGAGGCTCAGCCTCTGCAGGGCCATGGGGTGTCCTGGGAGTTATGGGTTGCTGGGGAACGGTGCCATTGGTGACAACCAGCCGACCCTGCTGGCTGCTGTGACCTCATTCTGTGAAGTGGGTTTGTTCCCAGCTCTGGGGCAGACCCCTTTCCCACAGCCCAGAGGTGATCTGCTCTCTCCTGTGGCAAGGACAGCACTGCTCTGGTCTCCCTGATCCTTTGACCTCAGATTCTGAAGATAAAACCTCCATTACATTAAACCTCACAAGTGTACAGGCCCAGCCTTCCCTGTGGGGAGAAGCCTTATCTGACAGCCGAGCAGTTGGGGAGGGATCGAATGCTTGTGCACAGCGAACCTGAACTGTGCAGCATTGCATCAAGGTAACTGCATTCGTTCAGCCCTCAGACTGAGGGACTGTGTTCCCCAAAGGCAGAATGTGTGCTGGCTGTGCTGCAGGAAGATGCTGCCAATCCTAGTCCTTGTTGTACCCCATAGAAAGGATGACAGGCAGGTTGTGGCAATACCAGCTGCCCTTGTGACATGGCAAGAGTGCCAGGAAGGGACTTCTGACTCCCGTTTGTCTCCCTTGTCAGCTGCTGCAGGCATGATTGTGAAAAGGCTGGTGAGCTCCTTGACTGCATCTGCAGACCCTGCCCTCCCACATCAGACACTCTGTGATGCTCCCCCTGGAGCCAGCAGGAACTTAGGGAGGTTTCAGAGCTTCCTCACAGTTGCTGGAGGGAGGTTTGCATCTAAGCAAGCTCCTCTGGACCTTTAGCAGCTGCATATGTGAGGCAGGACACAGGACTGGGATGAGGCAGAAGCACCCTGTGCCTGCCTGAGCTGGGAATTCTTCCACTGGTAAATCCAGCAGAATTCCACTGGTAAATCCTGAGGGGTAGGTTTCCACTAATAGGATCTGGAGAGAGGCTGAGAAGTGCCACCTTAGCCCATGCAAATACCATTCCCTTTATCCTGATTATGCCCATCCTGAAGGTATGCCAGCTAGGCTCTTTAGTAATTCACTAATTTTTGTACATGCACGGTAAGAATTAGGAGCAGAGGGTAATTGTTCAAGCTGATGAGCTGTTGCTTCAGTCATGCACTTTTGAAAAGGTTGCTTGTTCCATGTCATGGAGCAGTTTCCTACTTTCCTGTACTTCAGGGGTTTGCAGTGATATTGCACAAGCAAGAGAAACATCAAAGTCCAGCCAGGACAGAAGCTTGTAGAAGTCCTGGGGTTGATGGCTTGGTCCTGCTTTGTCCTGCTGCCCAGACCTTTGCTGGACCATCAGTGGGATCTGTCTGGCAGAGCAGACATCCTGGGGCATCTCTAAAGGCTGGTGCTCATCTGGCACTGCTGTGCACAGAGGTGTTCCAAAGCTCTTCAGTTTGTCAACATAGCCCTCCAGAAAGCTGGGATGAATTTCTGTTTCATTCCATGAAGCTGTTCTTGGCTGTCCCTGCAGAAAGCAGCATGTGCTGCAGTGTGGCTGGCTCTATGGGGAGGGTTTACAGTGAGCCCTCCAAGGTAAGTGTGCTGCTGAGAAATTTAGGTCTTGGCAGTGCTCATCTCTGTTTCAAGCCAGAGCTGGCCGGGGCTGCAGGAGCCCCTTGCAGAGCAGATCATGGCTCTGCATGCACACTGGCTTTCCTGGTTTGTAATGGTCTATTGTTGGATGGAGGGTGCCCATGCGAGGAGGCTCATTATCTCTAGAACAGCTAATAAGGAACAAATGAAGATTAGGACAATGTTGGTATAGATGAAACAGCATTCAGTCTCCTGCTCAAGAGCTGCATCTCTGAGCTGCAGTGCCAGGCATTCCAGGGGCTGCCAGCCAAGGAGAAAGAGGAGCTGCTCATGGCTGTATCCACCCCTGAGTTTAAGACAACTGTGTGGATTTTATTTTTAAGCTGGTTTCTGGCTCACTCCAATTTTCCCTCTTTAATCATGAGCAGATGCACATAGGTCCTGTTTCTTACAAACCTGGGTGCCAAGTGGGAGAATGACTCATGCAGTAAAGGAAGGCTGAATCTGCAGATAAATCAAGCCTTGGGCACGTGTGTGTGTGTGTGTGTGTATGTGTATGTGTGTGTTTGAAAGTGCCAGACTGTGGGTCTCTTGAGTATCTTGCTGAAGTATCCGAAAGGTGCCTAGTGCTCAGAAGAGCTAGAGTTGAAGGCACTGAGGCTTATGTGCTTTGTTTGTTTTTGCGTTTTGTTTTTGTGTTTTGTTTGTTTTTGGTTTTGTTTGTGTTTTTTTTTTTTTTTTAAATTGTCATATGCAATGAAAAGTAATAGATGCAAAAACTAGAAGAGTAATCACCCAAACAGAATTTCCTGAGTCAGTAGAGGCATCTCCAGAGCAAGCTGGGGATTACCTTGGCTGGGAGCAATGCAACTCCTCTGCTCTGCAGGGCAGCTGGGGGTCCCCATTGGTTTCCATTGGTCTCCTGGGATGGGCAGAAGCTGCTGCCACAGCTGGGAGCGCTGGCTCTGAGCTGAGCTGCCAGCAAAGGTGCCAGGGGCGACTCCTGCTCTTTGGAGCTGGAGCAGAAAGTTAATGAATGTGAAGCAAATTTTGATCTCATTAAGAAGATAAGGTTCTTTGCCTCGTGCTTCCCTTCCCTCGACTCCTCCTGCCAGCACGAGGGTCTTTCCTTCTGTGATCCCAAGTGGTAAGAGCATGATTCCTGGCAGCAGGGGTGGTCTGGTGGGATAATGGGGGGCTGCACCGGCACTGTCGGCTCTCTGCCAAGGGGCTGGCTGGCTGCTGGGAAGCAGCAGGTTGCTATGATACAGTTTGCTGTGCAATGTCTGTGCTGAACGAGCCAAAACCACCTCTACAAAAGGAGCATTCCTTGCCTGGGAGAGGGTAGATTTATCTGAAGTGTTTATGTAAAACTGAGAAGCTGCAGGGAAAGGATGTGCGTGGGAACACTTTCCTCAAGCCCCAGGGCCCCTGTCTGGAGGCAGACAGCCCTGTGTGCACCGGGGAGAGGGCTTGGCTCAAATAAAGGACCCAACTCATTCAAGCATGCAGATCAGTGCTGGATTTCCCATCTCATCCCCTCAGCCCACACCACACACAAGACTGAGAACTGTTCACAGTGGAGCTCAGCACTCTTGTGCTTGGTGCTGGCCATGAGAGTGGCCCCATGTCTGGTGGCACCAGGTCACCTCAGGGCACGAGAGGGAGCAGTACATGGCACCGGCTCTGCCATCTGTGAGCTGCAGAGCATGAGCCTGAGGCCAGGTCAGAAATCCCTCCGTGCCTCCCTGTGTGGCATCTGTGTCCCCAGAGCTGTCCGAGGTGCCACAGGGACTGGCTTCTTTCCATCAGGGAACATGACGTTCCCTCTAGGGAGAGGGCTGCGCTCTGCAGAGATCAGGGTCTGTTTCTTCTGGGTTGATCTCTACTGCTTCCCTTCCCGATGACTTTGCAGGGACAGAGACACGTCTCCCTGACGGGAGCAGGGTGTGCGGGTGCCTTTGCTTCTGTGGGCTGGCTGTAAGAGCTGGAGATACCTCTAACGAATTTTGCTGGGAAACCAACTGCATGTTGAATCCAGGGCATCTACCCCTTGCTGTGTGGGAAAGGTGTGGGCTGTGCTGGTCAGAGCCCCAGAGCTCTGCTGGTGGTGGCTGCTGTTGGTACTGTGCTCTGAGCTGGTGGCAAGGGGAGGGTGAGTGGGCAGTCTCTGGCATGGGACAGGCTCTGGGAAGGTTCCACATAGCCCTCAGCCTGCTCTGTGTGGGCTCTGGGCAGAGGCAGGTGTGGTCATGGCTCTGGTCCCCACACTGAGTCTTCCAGAAGGGTCTGGGGTGTTTGCAGAGCACTGGTGTGCAGTGCTGTGCTGGGGGCTGTGCTGTGCCTCACTTGGGAGCCCCTGTGCAGGCAGGACCAAGGGCCGGGACTCTGGCGGAGAATCAGCTCATTCTCCTCTAACGCTTAGCCCAGGCAGATTCCCATCGTCTTGGAAACATAAGCACCATCATCCATAATTCATCAGGTGCTGAACTTCATGGGAGAACCACCTGACACCTGGGCTGGGTGCTGCACCCTCCTCTCGGTGTGGGAAAATGCCAGGTCTGGGCATCGTGAGGAGCTGCAACAGGAAGCGCATCTGGCTGCCTCAGCCTCGGGTGAGCGGTCCTGCTTTTGGAGGAGGCAGGTTCGACAAGGGCTCTGGTGTTTCTGCTGCCCCTTTTCATAAACAAACAACTGCTTCTCAATCCTCTAGGAAGTTTAAGCAATTGTAGAGACATATAAAACCAAAACAGCGTTCTTAAGTAGCAGTGAGCTGATTGCACCATGACTGTTTCCTGAGACATCTGCACTCACCAACAGCACTGTGAATAAAACCACTATGGCACAATGACTTTAATGCCTGAAATTTGCATTGAAGGTGTGTGCATGTGCCTGTGCACGCAGTAGAAGCTGTGCAGGGTTCAGGCTGGGCTCCCTGCCTGCTTGGAGAATTCCTGTAGAATGCAGAATCATCCCCTTCCATTTATAGCTTGTTCATCAAATCCTGTCACTTCTTTTATGCATCAAAAAGAGTCTGTCTGGCTTTTCCCAGCACAAATCCAGAGAAAATGGCAATTCATTTTTACCTGTCTTAAATTCTCATAATCTATGTGAGCAAGCTCTGCTGTATAAAGATAGCAAGAGATGATAAAAAATAGCAGTAGCGTTCCCTGTCTTCTCTCAGCCACACCTTTCCACTGTTAGTGGTGCAGCACCAGCATGACAAGTGATGGAATCCAGGTGTGAGTGGTGAGTGAGGGGTGTCCTGAGCTCCTTCCCACAGAAGCAGCAAAGCACAAGGTCCCCTGGCAGCGCACCTTCACACAGACTTGCCAGATGCTCACTAGGATGGGAGAGGGATGCAAAACTTGCCTTTTCACTCTGTAAAGGGCTAAATCTAAGAACACAGGGACAAAACCTCTGACTTCTGTGCCTAACCAAAGCAACCAAATCCCCTGCAAATCAAACTCTGTTGAACCTTAAGGTGTCTGGTCCCTGGTCAGAAACTTGGGTTAACATCCTTCATCTTCAGCAGAGCACTCTGCATCATGGGGCAGTGTCTCCAGTTCTTACTGGAATTAAAGATCTCTGAATGGCAGAGAGGGCTGCGGGTCTCAGCCTGTCCCTTTGGGAAGAAGCAGTCGGTGGGATGGGACCTGCTCACCACACTCCTCGTGCTCCTCTCTGCAGGCTCAGCATATTACGACAATGTCCGTCCCTTGGCCTACCCGGACTCGGACGCTGTGCTCATCTGCTTTGACATCAGCCGCCCGGAGACCCTGGACAGTGTGCTGAAGAAGGTGAGTGCCCCGTGCCCTCTGGCCAGTGAGAGGGGTGCTCTGCAGCAGCTTGTGGAGCCACCATGGGGTCCCTGCTCCTCAAGGCCATCATCAGGGCTCAAAGCTCTAGCCCTGTGGCCAAGCCTTGGCTGGAGTTTGTGTGCTCAGAGGAGGATGGCTGGCTGCTGATCTCTGCATGATCTGTGCAGAATGCAAGATATTTCCATTTGAAAGGAACCCAGTGAATGGTGAAGCTCATGGTAGCTTGCAGCCTGCTTGTGGTGCCTGTATTCACACATACAAATGTGGGGACAGAGAGAAATGTAGGGCATTTGTTCTGTTTTTTTGTGAAGACCTTGGAAGGTGTTTTGGATTTTGTTAGCAGAACCACCAGTAAGTATGGATTGCCTGCAGCAGCTGAGGAGTGGCCCCATGTGCACATTTCCAAGCAAGCAGAGTGCTCAGTTTTTTGGTTCTCCCCTCAGCTCAGTATCTGCACAATAAGACAGCAATCAGTTCTCCATAGCTTGATAACAAAAATAATGAGTTGTGGCACTGAATATCAATGAATATGAGATGGCACAATGCCACTGGCCTGGAGAGCAGGGCCCCTAGCACTGCCTGCCCCATCAGAGCTGACTGTCTGCACTCTGCAGGAGCAGCGGAGGGTTTTCAAGCTGCAGGTTAGTGCCTCTCAGCAAAGCTGATATTCCAGCTGGCAGGTCCCAGAGAGCCCCACAGGGCTGGGGATTGTCTGTGGAGCACCACTGGCTGGTCTCCAGTGGGTCTCTTCAGGGAGAGGGTCCCATATGAGGCTTTCCTCTGAGGTAGAATGAAGTCTAGCAACTCAGAATGCTGCTCAGGGGAGAGAGGGTAAATGTCCTCCTGGTCGCTTGCATCCCTTGGTCCTGGCTGTAGTAGTCTCCTTCCTTCCATGGAATTCAGGGAGCTGTGGTTCTGCTGTGCAGCAAAGCATCAGGCAGCTGCATCCTGTCCCAGGGGAGAGCCTTGGCTGCTGTCTCATTTGTGACACTTTGAGACACTGAGGCGTGAAAAGCACAACAGGGCAGTGGTTGCTGTGGCTGTTCTCCTCAGAGAGCCCCAGGCTGCCAGGGCTGGACTGGCCACAGCCTGAACATGTCACATTGTACTGGCTGCCCTCTTGGCCTCTCCACATTTTGCCAAATGTTGTGTTGAAGCAAGTGCCTCTTACTCAGCTGCTGGGAGGCCTGAGAAGTGGGTCTTTGTCTCAGGAGTGTCCTGGTGAGGGGACAAAGACCCTTCAGATAACTCAGTCAATGGCTCAGTGTTGGCTTCCAAGTCCCGGGTACTGAGCAGGCTGGGTGGAGGGAGGGTGTTTCATGTGGACTGAAAGAATTCACTGCTCAGCTTGGGAGTCAGCACAATAATAATGCAAGCGAATCACTTATACCTTAATGAGATGCAAACTACTCAATAATTAGCTGGGTTTGGGAGTTATTTATGTCTCTCTGCACACTCTTCATGTGAGTTGACCCTGCTTGATGCATGGCCTTCCCTGTTCAGCCTTACAGACACTTTGAGTGCTGTTAGGCAATGTCTTTTTGATATGGTAACTTAAAATAAACCCCACATCTCAGGGGATTTCTTAAAAGCCTCTGAGTAGATGCCTTGTTTCCTTTGGTGCAGGCTCACAGCATTATGGAGGTGAGGAAAATTCCTAAGATACCATGACGTTGAAATGGATTTTACCTTGTGATACCAGGCTGTTCAAGCCTGAGGCAAAAAAACTAATTCAGCAGAGGAAATCTTTCTTATTGCTGCCCTTTTGATGCCTGGGCTGCTGTACAGCATGTACAGTTGAAGGGACAGCCATCTGAGGGAATGCAAACAAGCAACTCTTCCTTTCATGCAGAGCAAGTTTTCATGGGGTGGTACCTTTGTTCTGACAAGTCTTGATAGTGCAACAGATCTTGGGCTTCCAGACGTGTCAGTCATGTGGGAAGAGCATTGAAGGTCTCTCCAGAGATCAGGTAGCCCCCTGTCACTACAGACAGCCAGGACCTCTGCCAGATGTGAACAGACCCTGTAGCTCAAACCCTTCACATAAATTAGGGTGCTTGAATGCCAGCTCCAAAAGAACTGCATCTGCTCTTTGTGAGGGTGTGTTGGCCCTTGGTGCTCTGTGGCTGTATCACCAGAGGTCTGTGCAACTTGTGCTGCCCAGGGCCTGGAGGTGCCTGAGTCCTGGGGAACAAATGATCCTGCCAAGCAGATACCTGAAGATACCTAAGCCCATCTCCTGGTAGAAAATAAGAATTTTCTGTATTTTGCAGTTGCTTTGGTCTGATACTGTTTGAATGAAACTTGGGTTCTTCTTGGCACTTCCCTTGCCCACCCATTTGTGGGCACTGGGTTGTGGCTTGTTTTTTTTTCTGCTTCTAATTGTCCAGAGTATATGCTTAACCACCAGTTAGCTTAGCAGGAAATTGCTGTTTCCAAGTAACATCTTTAGCCAGGGGTAATCTCTATTTGCTTCCTACTTCAGAATGACTAGATTTGTAACCAGGGTGTTGACATGCTGATGGGGCTGTGCAGGTCTCCCCTGGGGGAGGTCACAGGTGATGGATTTTTTTTACTGCTGCGGACACAGCTGACATCAGGCATTCATTTTGGTTCCTTCTGAAAGGAACCATTTTGTACAAAGGACATGGATGTTTGCCCTGGCCTTCTCCTTCCATTGCTTCAATTCTTTATTTCCTTGACTATAGCTGCACTCTGAATATCATAGTGTCTTTAACATGTGGCTCCCAGTAGTAAACAAATAGTATGTGTGCTGTGCAAAAAGCTCCCTGCTGGCTGTGTTGACCCTTGGGGTCCCAGATCTGTGCACCAGACTGAGTGATCATTATTTTTGTATAGCCAGGACTGGCCTCCCATAGCCTTGCCTAGGGGACCACAGCTTGGATTGAGGAGGTTTGCAGGGCATAATCTGGAACAAGTGAGCATCAAGCTGTCCAAGAGGCACTCTGACCATTCCCATCCTTGCCCGTGGCAGTCATTAGAGTGCCCTGATGAGCTAATCAGTGTCTGAACAGTTGTGACCCCCCATTTGGAAAAGCCGTAAACACCAGAGCCTCTTGTTTCCTCTGCAGTGGCAAGGGGAAACACAGGAGTTTTGCCCCAATGCAAAGATTGTGCTGGTCGGCTGCAAGCTGGACATGCGGACAGACCTCAACACGCTTCGAGAGCTTTCCAAGCAGCGCCTCATCCCTGTGACACATGAGCAGGTATGTCTGGCCAGGACCCAGCAGGGCTCAGGGAGGAGAGACGGGGCCTCCGTGACCCACTGCCTCCAGGTCTTGGTCTGCAGCTGCTGTGATCATGGCTCAGGGGCTCAGAGCTGCTCATGCTGACAGCACTCTTGTCCCCAGCGCTGGCAGATCCTGACTTATTTCTGATGCTCTGCTGAGCAGCCTCCTGCTTAGTAGCTGAGATGTCATTCCTCAAAGAGGGTGGAGATGCCTGATTTGACAAGTTGGACTGACTAAAGGAGTGTGTTGTGCTTCTGCATCTTCTAGTTCAGTGCAGCTCCCAGTGACCCTCCTGCCTGGGTTCTGTGTTGGGGCAAAACCGCTGTGGGGGAGGAAGCCAGAGCTGGAGGGGCTGAGGGGCTGCCACCAGTGGCCACCAGTGGCCCCAGCAGTGTCTCCAGGCTGACAACAGACCTGGTCTCTGTGGTGCAGGGCTGGCTGTGCCCTGGGCTGCTGTGCCTGACTCCATGTTGCACAGAGCAGGTCACTGTCCAGGTGAGAGGGGTTGCCCAAGTGTCTCAGCTGCAGGGGTGACATCGTGTGAATGAGAAAGGGCCAGTGACCCAGGGCCCAGTGGTTGGCAGCACTGTCTGCTCAGGTGGCCACCCTCACCTCTGGAGCTCGCACAGAGGCTTGCACTGTATTTACAGGTGCTGAGGAACCACTGTGAGAGCCATGCTCGTGGTGCCACAGTGCTGTGGCAGGGCTGCCAGCACAGGCAAGGCTGCTGGCTGTGTGAGAGGATGATCCTTGCAGAGCACCTGTGTCTTAACCTTGCTTTCTGTTCCTCCTGCTCTCTCTGGGCTGCAGGGCAGTGCGCTGGCACGGCAGATTGGGGCAGTGGCCTACGCAGAGTGCTCCTCCAAGGTCTCGGAGAACAGCGTCCGGGATGTGTTTCATGTGACCACGCTTGCCTCGGTCAACAGGGTGCACAAGAACTTGAAGCGCAGCAACTCCAAACGGGGACTGAAGCGGGTGTCACAGATGCCTGGCAGGACAGACTTACTGAGTGACACAGAGATCAGGAAAGACCGAGCCAAGAGCTGCTCCATCATGTGAAAAACGGGCTGTAAATAACGTGTGCGTGTTGTCCATTTTGTACAGTAACTGGCTGAGACAAGGTGCTGGCTGCAGGAGCCAGCCTGCCTTTCCAAAGCCTTTTTCTCAGTCTCTAGGGCTGAGCAAAGGTTCCAGCTGCAAACAGGGGTGCACAAGTTGCCCTGTACTGTGGAGACTTCTGGGTTGGCTGCTACTGTGCAGATTGCTTGGGATGAAGGAAGCACTTGGCAGAGGAGTATTCAGATGCTGGAAGGTCTGTGACTGGGCGAAACAAAGGAAAAGGGAGTGATGCTATTTGTGTGCCACCCTCCTGTACCCACAGCCTGTAGCCACAACCCAGGCCCTGTGCCTCTGTGCAGTTGTACAGCACACACAGCATGGGGTGGCGACTGCTTGGGACCTGGGTTGGAGGGAGGAGAGGGCATTGTGAGCAGCATGTGATAAGAAGGTATTCTTCCGATCTTCCTTTGGAAGAGAAAGGATGCTTGAGGTGGTGCTGCCCTTAGCAGGGCTGGACAGCAAGTGCCATGGAAGGTGCAGGTGTGGGCCAGAGCTGGGTGGGAAGGCACCGTGGGAAGGAATCTTAACCTGAGGAGACACCACAGTAGTTAACCTCCTGCAAAGAAAATAGATGTGTCTTTACATGGTATTTCAGGTACTTGAATTCCATTTGAAATGCAGCAGAGTGGATCTGGCTCCAAGGGAGAGGTCTGTCCCAGTAGATGCATCCTGAAAATTGTGGTTCCCTTCAGCAAGCAAATGCCACTTGGGAGCCTGTGTGTGAGCTGCTGCCACCTGGTCACTCCCCATGCTGCTCCTTGCAGTCCTGGGCACACAGCTTCCAGCAGCCAGACTGCAATAACTACCCATATCCTGCTCTCCACCCACTTCCAGCTGCAGATTGTGTTGCATGGTGCTCTGTTTGTCTGGTATAGATGAGGAAAATGATTTTTTGCATATCTGCACCCTGTCCCTGCTGTGTCAGTGAGGGAAGGTGCTTCCTGCCCTCATGCCTTGCTGTCCAGCCTCCTCCCAGCACCTTCCATTGCTTTTGCTGCTCCCTCCCTAAATACCTTTGACAGCAGTGTTAGCCTGGGCTTAATGTCATATGGACACTTTAAGGAAAAAGGAATCTGCTCTGTTGCCAGATCCAATTGTGTCTGTGGGCTACAGGAAACAAATAAACATCTTTGGAAAATGCATAGTGCTCGACTGTTCATTTTTAATAGTCAAACTATGCATCCTCTCAAAATCTCTTACTGCATGACTTCTCTTTGTGTCCTGATGTCTCTAATGCTTGCAGTACACTTCAGTGAAAAACACAGAGGACTTAGCTGCATGTATTCATTTTGGAGCTGAAACACCTGCCTTGAATAACCTTTTCCTCCATCCTGAATCCTTAAATACTGTGGAGCATTTGCAGGTTGTCTATGCCTGATCCAGCAGTCTGAGCTGGCATGAGCTGCCCCTTTTCTCACTACATCAATAGCTTTTGACTCAATATTTTGTGTCTTCTCTCACACCCACGCCTTAGACTGCAGCTGCATGGTGAAGGCTTTTTGGGGAATTGGAGCTGCTCAGTTAGCGGAACAAGAAAAACTCCATCAATGACTGGACACTGTTGTGCTATGTCCAGGTTGCAGGAGCATGAAAATGCCCATCTGTAGTCTGGGAGAAGAGAAACTGAGCAAGGCAGTGTGCCAAGAAGAATCCTCAGCATCATAATGCTTTTTTTCACTCTGCAGGGTCCCCAGAGCCTTTGCAAACATTGTTGAACAAACCCAGGTCCCTGCTTGGACAGTAGCAATCAGTGGCACACGAGTGTCACTGCCCGCTCATAACCTGTGTGCAGCCTTTCGCACCATCCTTGTGTCACAGTCACTGTGCCTGCCTTCTTTCTGCACATGTGCAGCAGTATTTGGCAAGCACACCCCATTTTACTATGCTCTAGCATCTTTTAGGCTTTTGAATTTAATCTGGCAGTCTCTACAGAAGCAGTTTCTGGGTCACTGGTTAGTTTAAACTCCCAGTGACTCTATATTATTTGTTAGCTCACCCTATAAGCAAATCCTTAGTGCCCAGGATGTATCCTGAGGGGCTGCGTGGGGCAGCATCCCCTCCCTGAGGGCTTTCACCCTATGTGTTGCTGCAGTGTCAGTGCAGCACGGCAGGCTAAACCTCCCAAGGCACAGCTCATGAAGACATGGGAACCTCAGCACCACCCATGGCAGTGAATGGAGCTGTTTCTGTCATGCAGTGTTGCGCTGGAGTGGTCGCAGTGCTGGCTCACAGTGCTGTCACGTGTAGGGAAAGCAGAACAGATGAGTTTATCAAGAGTTGCAGCTCAGGAGTGGGCTGCACGGACCCTTTCCATACCCACGTGACATCTCCCAGGCACACTCAACGCTCAGTGCAGGTGAAGCTGCAGTGCCAGAAAAGCAGCTGGTGTTTGCGTTACACAAAATGGATGGGATCTTTCTTGAAACCTTCTAGTTCTGATTTTGTGAATTTGTTTATTTTCTGTACTGCAGGGAAATGTCATTGCTACCCATCCCCTGCCACTCCTCAGCACAACTCTAACTAGCTGGAAACCCGTGGTATGAAAATAATGATGTTGGAACGAAAGTAATTTGTGCCCAGCTGCTTCTAGAAGAGCCAAAAAAAGACCAAAAAGAAAAAAACTTGTAGCTCCTCTAAAAATGTGCATTCTGCCCAAAGTGAGCAGGATCAGACTCAGACCTGGCCACAGTGGAGCTGGACACAGGAAAGTGAAGCCCATGAGAAACTAATGAAAGCCAAAATGCAGATGCTGCCACAGCTGAGCTGAACCCAAAACATGCACCTGCCACACTCATATGCAGCCCAGACATTGACTGTTTGAAGCCTTCTTTGAAGGCTTGGACTTGTGGCTTCAGAGTGAGAATGAATTCTGGGCAAATGAGTGTCCCTGTCCCCTTCTCTGTCCCTCCTCAGAGGGCTGCTCTCTGCAGCCACAATTCAGCAAGCAGCTTAATATTCTGGCACTTGCCTCTCCACTAGCTTGCTTGTCTATTATAAAGAGCGTTTGTATGTTCATTTAACTAGACTTTTCAAAGGAGTCCCTCTCCTTCACTATCTTTCTCTACAGAGGAATAAACAAGACAAAACAGGAAGCAAAATCAAAAGAACAGAAAAGGCAAAAAGAAAGAAAAAATCTGAAGGAAAAAAGAAGAGCCACAGCCATGGAACAGATCAAATAAACCCACTGTCAGGTCCCTTCTCCTCCAAACCAAGCCAGAACCTGCTGTGAAGTAGTTTGGGAGTCTTATATATATAAGGGAGTAGACAGAAAAGTAGTCAATCAAAGTGTTGTAATTTTTTCCTTTTTAGCATGGGAACAGCTTCAAGGAATCTGCTGAAGTTAATGGCAGGTAATTTGGGGTAAAAAAAAGCAAGCAGTGGTATATCTGTATGGGGTGAATCTCTGTGCCCTCTCAACTGCCCAAATGCCAGCCCCACCACACTGTGCCTGCCCCACGTGGTGCCAACCTTGGGCTCACAGGCGTGGGATGGACGAGCTGCTGCAGAGCTCAGCCCAGGCCAGTGGTTGAGGAGCCTCCCAGCCCCCTCGGCAGATGAGTCAGCACAGGAAAGAGAAAAATGAAAACAAGCAGATGGAAGAAGTGGAACTGACACATGAAAGACATGGCAAGTGAGGAGGACTTTGAGGTCCTTCATTACTGCCTGCAGAAAAATTGATGAGCAACACTGCCAGTGCAGGTGTCCTGTCCCCACAATTTCCTGGGGATAAACTCAGTGCAGCTCTGTTACTGAAAGCTCAGGAGCAGTTATATTATTGGCAGTAATTTCAGATGAAGCAGGACATTGTAGACGAGAACAGAGTATAATCACAGATTCACACAATTGGTGTCATCACCCAGGCTGTGAGCCTTGTTCCGATCAAGTGCTCAAATACCCTACATAAGAAATGACAAAGAACCACTAATATAAGTGAAACTGAGCTGCAAGTGAACCACGTGCCATTTCCATGTGCTTGCTCTGACCCTAGATGATTTCTACAACTGTAAATGAATCATCTTATTTCATTTAATCAATCAACCCATTGTAATCAATTGAAATGTATACATGCAAAATGGCAAATGCTTCTCTCAGAAAGGGCCTCGAGGGACCGTGCTGTCAGCAGCCATGCTCTGGAAAGCTTGTTCCATTTATATAAATGAATAAATACAAATGCTGAAGACTTCATGATCTGAATATTAATGCAGGTAATTAAACATGTTTATTCTGGCAGCAGACTGCATGCCAGGCCCTGGGGAGGCTCCATGAACAGAACCTCCTCCCTGAGTCTCTTGCTATTGCCTGTGCTGCATGAATATATTCTTGGCCCTTGATTTATCCGCACAGAAAGGTGGGAAGGGGAGGCACAAAGGCCATGAGTTAGAAAAGACAGTTACGTGCAAGACAGATGAAATTTCCTTCTTTTTGACTGAGCTTATTAATACACAGTGGTGGAACAAGCCCAGCATGGTGCTTTGAAACGGTAACTGAGCCTGAAATTTGGCTCCTGCTGCCTGGTAGTTACAGTCTGGCACGGCTGTTAGCAGTAGGTAGTGTAGCCTCCAGTCCTGTGCAGGACACCTCAAGGAGCCTTTCCAAGTGAAGTCTTGCCCAACTGAAGTCAGGACTGGGCTTGGAGCAACTGCCCACAAGAGTCCATCTGGGCTGTGCTGTGACACTACCCCTGCAGCCTCGGTCCTGCTCCCTGAGAGGAGCCACAGACTCAGGCTGCTTTTGTTATAATCTTCTATAATTGGGGAGAGGTAAAGAAAAGCTCTGTAGGTCAGGGATAAATCCATGTTTACCCATGTATGCTTTGCCCACATCCAGCCAGATTCCCAGCTCCTTGGCTCTTATTTACAACAGCAGAGAGCATTTCACTTGCTATAGGATTGGAGAAGGGGAAACTGCCACCCCTGGGTGCCAGAATCAAATTAAGATTAAGAAGGGGTCAGTGGTTTTTAGAAAACTGCACGGTGATCAGCAAAAAATCAAGCTGCTCCCATAGCCTGGCGTTTTCTGGGCAGGGCTCTGCCAGCAGGGCTTTGATTAGCATTGCCAGCACACACTCACACAGATGCATGACTGGTTGCTTGGCTAAGGGTAGAGATGATTCAGTCTCCTTTCTGCCTTCTCTGCAACTGCCAACAAAAATATTAACTGCAGGACTCGCCATACAAAGCTCTCATAAATTTACTGACCATATAAAAACTAAAATTCATTATTAATTTAAAAGTTAAAATTAATATTTCTGTGCTTGGCTGTCCTCAAGGAATGGGTATAGAACCCTGCATGATACACTGAACAGTCTGAAGTCTGCATCCTTTATAGGGAATGGCACTACGTTTTCTTCCTGGGACAAGGGAAAGTAGGTTTCCTTCATCTACTAATCTAGAGCAAAAGTTTGGAGAGATAAAAGGACATCCTAATAGGCAATAGGATCAGACGCATGAGCTGTAAAAACTTAGTTCCCCAGAGCAGCATCAGGAAAGCAGCTTTGAAGCAATCAGCCTCTGGAGTTCCCTGTGTGTCACAGTCTGCTTGCACCAGTGCCAAGGCAGAAAAGGCTCAGGCACTCCAAAGTCAGAGAAGTCCCATGAACGGGTGCTCCACTGTGGGGCCGTACAGAGAAAGATCCCAGCCATACAATGCTGCAGCCCCTGGACTGAGATGGGCAAAAGCAGAATGACAATACAGTTCAGTGTCAGCGGGAGCAAGGAGAAAGGCAGCAGAGGCACAGCACAAACATTTCAGATACAGATGTGCTCCACCATGTTCCAGGAGACCATTTTGTCCTCTTAAAGACCAGAAACTCCCCTTGAGAAGCAGTAGAATCTTGTGTCAAAATTCAATATTGCCAAAGGCTTTTAATGATAAAGTAATATTTTCACTTGGATGTATAACTGCCCCCTCAGTCCACAAGCCTCTCCCTGTTGCTTCAGTCTGCAGCCTTCCCAATAGCTATGAAGGAAACAGCAATCATCCCTTTATCTCAAAAGCACAACTGTAACCCGAGTGAGCCCTGTCAGTGCACAGCTCTGTGCTGCCCAGCAGCAAAATGTAAAGGACACACTGAATTGGGAACAGGCTGCTGGCGCTCTGCTGGCCTCCACATCATGACAGCTGATAAGCATGCAAGACAGAGCTACACCTAATTAACATACATGAATTTTAACCAGGAATCCATTCCCATATATTAGAAAAGAAGCCCTGGACAGCTCTTGCCTCCCCCTCTGCACCCCAGCTTGTTAACAGTACCAGGTAAGATAAGCAGCCTCACAGCAATACTTCAACTCATTTGTGCTGGTCAAAAGGGCCTAACCAGAGGAAGAGTCCCAGAACTTCTCTGAAGCTTTTTGCTGGGCCAGAACTCAGACGCTATGGCAGACAAGATCGAGGGTAAGGATCACTGATGAGCTTACCTGGTGCTACAGCTGTGATCACCAATCTACACAGGCTCGGTGAAGTAAAGAACAGAAACTGATGCCAGCCAGGCATCAGGCAAAATGTACTATGCAGGAGCAGCTGCTAAGGGTTCTCAGCAGCCCCTCAAGGTGAAGGAGGGCCGGGCTACAACAATACCAATGCTGTGGCTGCAAGACAAAGGCAGCCTGGCCCTGTGCAAGGTTCTCTTTCATTAGCACAGGATGTACTTTGTTGCCCCAAAGTAGCAAATTCCTTTCCTTTGCACATTTACTTCTCAGGCTGGATAGGAATTACAGTTCTGATTCCAGCCCTGAAATTCTCATTCACATTTTTGACTGCCTCCAGTAAGCCTCCACCTCCTTGCCCATTTCAGGAGGTTGGACTTCAGGTATTTTTTCACACCTGCCTCAACGAGAAACTGAGGGACTAGTTCACATAAGAAAAGCTAAGCAATTAAGCAAAATACTTGCCAAAATAATTTTATTTCCTTTGAGCATTCCAATACTTATAAACATACTTTTGTAACTTTCCAAGACAACACCATCTGAGCACCAAGCACTTCTCTGAACTTAGCCATCTTTTTTTGTTTTTTTTAAACAACCACTGCATGAGAACAGGTTCCCTTTCTGCTCTCAAAGTGAAAAATTAGGTATGAACGAAATTGAACTCCTTGGCAACAGAAACAAGTAACATATTTTTTTTCAGAAAAAGCAATTTCTTTGCAGCCTCATTTTGCAGGCAGGGACTATTAGAAGTAGTTGGGCTTATTACGGGTCACCGGGATACTAAAGTGCATCTGTTCATTAACTCTTCACAATGCCACATACATTTGTCAGAAATTAGACTGACAACACCAGTATGGGCTCGTGGTTTTAAAGAGTCACTGGCTTTCTGGGGGCTGTACATTGGATGTTTCTGGTCAGGGGAGTTGGCACTTTGATATACAGCAGGAGAACTGTTTGTGGAGTTTTCAACACAACTGCAGTCAGTGGCCAAGGCACATACATGAGTAATCACAAAATAGTATTCAGGGTTTGTATTCAAACAGAATGAAAACAGGGGGGTTACTCCAGAGTGCAAGTATGTTTTAATTCAAGCCCCGAGCCCAATATCCCTCTTTTAAGTGACTGTCTCCAAACTGTCCTCAGATATAAACAGAAATTGGCTGCAATGGTAAATAACAGCACCATTTCTCTAAGGAGGCCATATTCTACATTTTCTAACTTTTAAAATTTGTTTAACATTTATAATTTCAAAATAGTCCTTTATATTAATATAAATCTTTAAAGAACAGTGAGCAATTCCATCTTTAGATGGTAATGCTGTTTAGATAATTTCATTATTAATTAAAATATATTAGTTTACTCTAAACAAGAACAGTAGCCACAAGTCATCTCTGCCTAAGTGTCTTAAATTCTCAGTCCTTAAAATAATTTCAAACTATGAGCACGATGAGAATTTCTGAGCAATAACCAAAGAACTGCTGTTCACCCTTAGGACACAAGGTAAGCATCAAACTTCTGGCACTCATAGCAAGCCACACTATCTAAGACCCACTCCCGAGTCACCGTGGCAATGTTGTCCTGTGGCTGGATTGCTGGAAGACAAACACACAAATGATACAACTGTTATCAAGGTGTCAGAGCAAGCTTAAGGTGAGCCTACTGATGTCTTTCAGATTAAACTATTTGCTTCCTGTGTGACATTTTAAAAGCCTTGATAAAAAGCAAAAGTCTAAAACCAGTGATGTGGCACTACTAACTCCTACTCCCATTAACAGGGTAGGTAATACTGCTGCTCCAGAGAGAAGAGCTGTGTGCTGACTGGCCAAGCAGGAAGCAGTGAACACCACAGAATAAACACAAAAAGCAAAGAATGCAGTCATTGTTATCTTTTCATTTAGGACCTCAGTGACAAAGCTTTGGTTCCTGTCTGCCCAGACATACTGAGTATGTGACAAGCAATGAGTTTCATTAAGACACAAGCAACATAGAATTACTGAAGTGCTTTCAGACTGCTCTTCCCTATTCCAGGATCTTATTATTTTCTCATTTTTCCAGTGCCATGGAAACTCTTTTTTTTTTTTTTCCCACATCATCCTCCTGCTCTACTTTTTAGTTCAACTTCACCGTAGACTAAGTCGTTCCCATTCATCCTGGAACTCCCACTATCTCATTTAAAAGTAGGTCAGCCTGGAACACTTGGACTCCCAAAGTCTCATAGTTTCTCTAGAGCATTTTGCTTAAAAGAAAAAAAAAAAGGCAAAACTGTATCAGCTAAAGCTTTGTAGCAAGACATTGTTTCCAGACCAAGAGAATCTTGTTTCATCTGAGTCTTTCTCTTAGGTCTCACCAATCCTCTAAGGATACCCCTCCTCACCTTTCAAAAACTATCTCATCAGAAAAGTTTCTGTAAAGCTGATGACAGAGGACAACTGAGCCAACAACACTTGTCTGCTGGAGTAGCTTTTAAGAGTCTATCACTGATTCTTGAGACAATATACCTGTGCTTCCAGATTTTTCTTTCAAGACATACCTCCATCTCCAGATGCAGTAGCATTTTACTTTGATTCCTCTACAAACCCCTCTGATATTTAACTCTTATAGGGACAGTCAATGTGTACCAGAAAACAGTCCATGACAGTGTCACGTTACCTCTATAATCTGTGTTTCCCTTCCAAGCATCTGGTTGGACAACCACAACAGCAGTAGAATTCTAGGATTTTAAGATAAAAAATAAAAACATTACTGTTATCTTTCTGTCCTTAAATAATTTTCATATCTGTCTGCAGAGGGCAATAACTGGGCTAATTCTGCTACAGAGAGGAATTTAAGCAGTAGTAGAGGGAGAAAGACATTAGCTCCCAAGATTCTTCTGTGACTTCTCTCAGGAATGCTGTGACTACATTCAAGCACTAAAGGCTTTTTGTGATGGAAAATGAGGTGCAGTGCTGATTCCAAGACAGATTAGTTATCTGGCCTACATGGGTCATTTCTCCACCACACGTGAGCCTGTCTTCCTGCGCAGAGTGGCCAGGCTTAGAACACAGGGACACTGCCCTGCTGTGCACAGAGCTCCCAAACACCTGCAGGCTTCAGTCTGACCAGTCTGGGGAGGGCAGAAGATTTATCAACGTGTTGTACACCATGTAACTGTGGAAGGGAAACACTCAGCAACACTTACTGATGTGTGTGTGAAGAGATGAAGCTGCTTCACCACAGAGGCACCACAGAGCTCCACCATCCACTCCAGCTGTTCTGAAGAAAGCAGATGAACAGTCTGTTACTTCAATGTTTTATATCACATTGAAGTTGACACTATTCCCTGAACTCTTGTGCATTTCTTCCAAGACACAAACTACCATAATTTGGAAGAGCTGTTAGCCTTGGCAGAATACAAGGCCTTTCACTTTCAAACCTGCACAGGAGCAACGACTCCCTCTCCTGTCACCCCCTAGTCAGGTCTACACAAAACAACACACTGAAAAAGATAAGGAGCACACGGCCAAAACTTAAACTCACAATTTCTTTCCTCTCATCACAAGGATGCAAGACATGAAACGAAAATTAAAACCCAGAAGTTAGAACTGTGATTATTCCTCATTAACTAAACTAGCCAAAGTACTTAATTTCCACCAATCTGTTGAATTGATAGTGAAGAAGATAAATAAGTCTCTCAAGTATAAAAGAGGCACAACTGCAGCAGGTGAAAGCACTGCATCCTCTGTAGCAATTACAGTAAATGTCAAGAGATGTGAGGATATTTCACCCAGTCAAAAATAAAGTTATATTGGACAAATCAAAGTATCTGATGAATAAGCCACAAAAACAGAAAGTCAGGTACAAATATTTTAAGTAGAAAAATCCTAGCCTAAATTTTCAAAACATTAAATATAGTTTATTAAACTTTAAAATTACAAAACAAAGCTATCTGGCACACCTTTTTCTTTGGATATAAACTTCTGGTTTTGTTGTGTTTCAACTTTTAACACCTGCTCCTACAGACAGGTTACACAGAGGACGTGTCAACTGCTTGAAAAAGGATACTTAGGAACTATTTACTAAGAGAGAAGAAAAAAGGCTCAAATACAAGTATTCAAGACCATCTAAAAATGACCAGACAGCATGACATTAATGCCTTTCCTTCACTGCTAGAGAATCAGAGAAAAAGTAGATAAAAGGCCTGGTTTGAAATGCAGCAAAACTGCTGGAGGGGTTCTCTGAAAACATCCAAATAGAAGAGAAGAACATTTCCATTTCATACGGAGATGGAACTGAGTAGTTCTTTACCTACACTATACCTCATGCAGGTATTTTGAAAGTTCCAGAGGAAAAGTGGTAAAAAAAGTATCTAAGAAGAGGAAAGATGTAAAATTCTGGTGAATGTGCACAACCCTCCTCAAAATATTTTTCATGCTAGGAATTCATTTAGTTCCACTAAAATGACACACCTTTAGTCATATCAGTGAAAGGTCCATAGCAACAGATCTCAAAGTCTTTAAAGATCTGAAAAGCAAAGAACATGTTAGCAGAGTACACATGGGAGTTTTTAAAGGTCAATACTTAACATGCTGGTTTCACTGCACTTGTTATCAAGTTATCATTATTCTGCACAGTGTATCCCAAGGTCTTTGTAACCTACAAACCAGAAGAATATCATCAAATACCCTCAACCCTTATCTTATAGAAAGATAGCATTCACTCCAAGTATAGTGAGTCACTTGGGCTTATCTGTTCTGCTGCAGAGCTCACCTTTCATGTAAAAAAACGTTTAATTTGTACAACTCTGTATATACAGAACAGCAGACAAATTGGAAGAAGTTCCAGGTATTCAGCTAGCACAGCCACATATCTGGAACAGTCACAGCAGGACAATTTGCACCTCTGATGTGCTCCTACCATTTCAGTCTGAGACTGTCTAGCCCTCTTAGGACCTTGGTGGTTTCGTCCATTGATTACATCTCCTCTAACTTCAAAGTTCTCCTGGAAGACAACATACACAAGCAACCAGAAGTTAGAGACTGAAAACACTTTCCTGTCAGTTCTGCATCAAAACAGGAAGATGTCAGATTTCAGAATTGAAAAACTACAAATAAGCGTGTGCAGAAAATGAACTGAACAAGTTTTTCAAGAGAATTGCTGGAAAGCATTAATGAAACTCCTGCAGCATCAGGCAATTTTTAAAGAAACAAATTATAGTCAATCTGTATAGTAGTCTAGCACATTGGGTAAAAGAAGCAGTTTGTTCCAAGACTATAATTAACTTATCAGTAAAGTCTCATTTGATAGAAATTATTAGTACATAGTATTATTTCCTTAAGCAAAGAATAGATCTTGTACTCTGTACCATAATCTATCAATATCAGTAAGAACACGTATAAAAACCCATGTCTATAACCTGCTAACAAAATAATAGGGACTCTATGTCTTCAGTAAGAATGAACACAAAGTCTAAGTGTGGCTTTCAGTCCTAGCATTTGGTAAAACTAGAATCCCAGGTTTCAGAGCTAAAGTTCCATATATTAAATGTTTAGACAATATCTGGGGTTACTGATAAGTTCACCTGGTAACAGCACTGCTTATGCATTTGACCTTTCACTCAAGATAGAAGACTTACCTCATCCAGTACCCTTCCTTCTTTAAAAGACTGAATTACCCCTAAATAAAAAGAGAACAAGACAAGTCATTTCAGCCAGCAAAATTACTCTTCCACTGCCAGTAATCTGACTTCATTGCCATATTAAAATGAAGGTATTTGTACTAAAGAAATATGGTATGATGCAGAAAAAGTATTCAGAAAATTAAAGAAGCTTGATGTTGCTGCTTGTTTGGGTTTTTTAATTTTAATTTGTTTTTAAGTATTCAGAAGACACACTGCAAAAGATCAGATGCTAAGATATGAAGAGATTATTTTTCCCTACTATAAGAAGTGAAGATTACATTTGTGGTAGAAGGTGAAAGACTGTTTAGCCCTGAAATAAGTCATACATACACTGGTAACTAACCACCCATTTTCTTCCTGCAATGCCCAGGAAGTACTTCAGTGTCCGTTCACACACCAGCTCATTATCTGCAGAGACAACAAGAGGAACATGGCTTTCAGTTCTGCCATTAGCAAAGAAACCCAACCAACCAAACAAAAAAACCAGCTCAGGTTATTTGTACCTAAACCCAAAAGTTTGCTAAGTGCAGCAGCAAAATACCAAAATTTCCAAAATTCTAATGTCCTGATTCTACTAACCCGAAGGAAACTAGTAGAAACTAATCACATGTACCACTTGTGAACCCTTTTTTGAGTTGTTCAATATAGATAAGAGGCAAGAAAAAGCATGATTTCTTTGGGAACTATCTTTGTTTCCTCTTGGCTGGTTCTGAACTACTTCAAACTGATGTGCTGTAAACACTTGAAAATTATGGCTGAACAGCTGGTGAAACAAATAGCAAGTAACTAACTTTGAATCACATAAGGAAAAACATATCCCCACTCTGATTATGTGAAATAGAGTAAGAAAGATTCCCAAGTTTAAACAAAATATTTGTGACAGAGAAAACAATCAATGCCTTCTCCTCAAACTTCTTCACATTTATTGCTGACCTGCCTGCCTGTTGGTCAGCCTAAAGGTAAAATTCTATATGGTGTGTCAATACAGGATTTGGTCCCACAGCTCCCAACAAACCTGTTTTCATTATGACATGGGTTGTTCCTTCAGTAATGTGATTAGATAAAGTGCTCTGAGTTTTTCTCACAAACTTCTGGACCATCAGCTGAAAAGTAGTTAAGAAAGTTAATCGCTAGCAAAACAGATTTAAACCCCCCACCAGCCCCACTTTGCAGGAGCATAACAGAACAGCATAGTTCTTTTAAAGTAACTGGTTTGTGTTGGCACACAGAATGCACATTTCCTTAGAAGTCAGTAATTTTGGCATCATTCAACAGACTAAATTAAAGCAGAGCCCTAGGTATGTGGTTTATAACCCAAAAGTCAAATCCTCCTGGAAACTGAGTGCAGAAACAGGTTTACTAGCAAGTCAGAATTGCTGCTTATAGAAACCCTCACTATGGATCAGAACTGGGGTAAAATAGCTGAGAACACTAAGTCAACCAACCACTCAAACAGCCTCTTTCCCAGCTCCATGGCTTTCTAGAAGTCTTCTGGCTTTGGAATAATATCTTTTTCCTCTACTGATTAGGAACCATTTAAGAAATTCAAATTTCACTAAGCTTAATAGTACTATTACAGGCAGTATGCTTCATATTTTGAGGAGGGAAAAAGTTTGACTTGAGTTGCTGTGCTACTCATCTGCAGTTCTTTCAAGATTTCTCAAACTTCTGAAATTTACTTACATGTTCACTGTGATTCAGACCTGATGCCACAATTGACATTTCTTTCCTCTTAGTCACAACTGGACTTGAAGCATTTTCTTTCCCAGCTGCATTGTGCATAACAGGTACAGGAAAACACACATTTCTCTTCAATCCATGTCCTGGGCCACAGCTTTTCTCGGTGTTCTGAGCTACAACAGACCCATTTGTGGTTTCCGCAGTTCGAGGGTTAAGAAGCCTTACAGAGGAGGAGGAGTTACTTGGACTCTTGATCACATTTCCAGAGAGATTTGATGAGACAGGTGTACTATTTTGTCTGGTTCCAGATTTCTGCTCCTCTGCATTTTCTGAAGGAAAAGAGAGATACTCCTTGAGAAAATTTCATCTTTCTTGCAGTCATCTTCGAAGCTGGTGCTCGCTCTACCTTTTAGGTTTAAGTTCTGCAGTCACTTCCTTTCCTTAAGTGTTTATTACCTCATCCTTGCCTCTATCATTACTTTTTCCTGATCTACAGTCAAGACACTAGAACACCTGTGAAACTGCTAGTAATGTATTTGTCAAAAACTATGAATTTAGAAGCGAGACAGAAAACCTCCTACTACCTTCAAAATGTTGACCCACCCCATCCTGATGGGCAGCCACACAGCTGGACTACCAAACAAAAAGGAACATACTTTTAAATTGATCAGGAACATATAAATTAAAATCCCTGATTTACAAAAACAGCTGTATATCTTGCTGGTATGTAAAAACATGAAAAAACCAGGTAAAACCCCACCAGAAATCAAAATGTATTGGCTCCCTCTTAAATGTTACCTGCTTCAAGCTGACACTGCCTGTATTCTTGCACTGCTTCCTGCACAGGTTTTGGCTTTTCAGAAGCGGCTTTGTACTTTTGAACACTGTCACACTCAAGGCTTTTCTCCAGATCTGGTCTCTTTAACAAACAGGATTTAGAAGATGGAATCAACAATTCTGAAGACCTTGAGAGGGAAATTGATTTTAATACCTTTTTCACTCTAAGTATCAGAGTAACATAGCAACAGCAAAGCCATTATAATTGCTCAAAAGGTCAGGAGTATTTATTTAATGATTTTGGATTTTTTAATACACTTTTAGAAATACATTAAAACAAAACTCCAAACAAAACCAAAACACTGACCTTTCTCTTTCTTGTCTTGTTTGTTCCATTCCAAATGTTCTTTCACTACTGGAATGTGAAAGTTCCCTATGGATAGGCAAAAATTCACAATCCTGACTTCCATGCTGCTTTAGCACTGCTTCAAGCACAGCCATTTCTTGCTGAAGTTTTTTCAGACTATGTTGCATAGCATTCTTTTCCTGCAAAGGAGACACAGGAGTGCCAACATTAGCAAACTTGGGATTTAACAAATGCTTGAAAAATTAGAAACAGCAAAATTGTTTTGAATCAGGTTTTGGACTGTGTTCAAAAGGTGACTGTGGTGCTTTTACTGTAACAAACGGTGCACACACCCCATATAAGAAACAAAAACACCCAACTAACCACACACTCACTTTGCCAGTCACATTATTTCAGTTTAAATCACTCAGAGTCTAATCAGTTAGGAAAAAACCCCAGAGAACTTCTGAACAAATTTATTTAAAAGTAATTTTGTCCAAACTGCATTAGTAATTTAAAATTTAATAATGCAGAGGCTCCATACTTGATTTTCACTTTCCACTATTAACATTTAAAAGATTAAAATATTTCATACTACTTTTCCTTATCTTCCCTCTCAAAAATTAATGTTTAAAAACATGCCACAGGCAGCTCCTCATAAGAAGAGCTCAGGGCTTCAAAGGATCCTATTAAAAACCCAAACCCTTCACCCTAGATGATAAAGCAGTTTCCACAGAACTGAATATTCCATTTGTAGCTCCAGCACTGGCACCATGTGGAACTTCCTTGTTACTGAATCCATAAAAAACCCCAACCAAACAAAAACAGCACACCACAAACCAAGACTCCCCACCAATCTGTACTACCATCAATCCATTCAATCCAAGAATCCCAGTATTTAGTGCATAAATTCAGTTACCTGAGTAGTAAGGATTTCACTCTGAGAGAACGGCCCACATGAATCTTCTACAATACTTGTTTCACTGTCATATCCAGATCCTTCGCCTTGAAGAAGGTGACAAAAAATAAAATCTAAGTTAGTTAAAGAGAAAAACCACCAAACAACAACAAACCAACATTATCCATAATCTCTTACCACATAAACCTTTTGGACACTATTAACTGTAATGCTGAAGTGACGAGGTTTGAAAATATTGAAATTAGAAGCACAGATCTACTTTCACTGAACATTTTGAAGAATACCATGTCACACCCATGGCAAAGTAAGCAGAACTCAGTGTTTCAACAGCGAAGAAAGAGTCCTAAACATGTATAAGGACCAAAAAAGGTCATATTTGCTACAAAATTCGACTGCCAATTTCAACAAACATTTCATCTGGGGAAAAAGCTTAGGTAGGCTGTATGAAATTCTGCTGACAATGCAAGTATCACATTGCAGTAAGAGAGTTAGCATTTCCCTGAAAAATGAATTCCCATCAGACAGTCAGTCTCTAGTGCCCAGTCTGTTCATCTGCACTCTGAACAAAGAAGAGTGGAAGAACATAATTTTCAGGAAATAAACCACTGAGCATTTTTGTTTGTTTTTTTTAGGGCTGATACCTTTCTTTTGAAGAGCAAGCACCCCATAAATACAGAACAAAACTCCCACGCAAACACCAAAAACCTGGGTGTAATGACATTACAAACACAGCTGCAGAGAAAAATCTGGGTTTGTACCTAGGTTTGCTCCCAGGTTTGGGTCTTCTTGGCATTCATCTTTGAAGCTAGTTTTGGTTCTCCTCAGCCCTCCATTACAACCTTGAAAAGTTTCTTTACTCTCATTCACACTGCTCATTTGTTTGGATGCATCAACTTGTAGTAAAGGTTTTTTCAGCTCTTGTGCTCCATTAAGTGATTCTTCAGACATGGACTGGGAAGAAAATAAGTTGACCGAGCATTCCGACCCCTGGCTTGGTGAAACACAGCCCTTGCTTAGGGCAACTTCAGGTGATTTTTGCATAACATTGTCCTCATTGCTTCCACTATGAGGTAACATGGTGGGACTTGCTGAAGATTCTATCACAGGTGTCACTTGTTTATCCATCTGCAAAGGTGTGCTCACTGATTTGCCAAATATTAATGTCTGAAAACATGGCAAATCTTCATCCTCACAGGATTCTTCATCTGAAGACGGCAGTTTCTGTGCTCGTCTTCGAGACTTTTGAATACCTTGAGATCTTGGCTTAGAACCAACATTGCTATCGTGCAGTTCTTTTCTCAGGGCATTGTTACTTGTTTTTACAAACACTGCAGAGTGTTCTCTCCTATCAGTTTCATAAGAGTTGGTGTTCTCTTCAATATCAGCATCAGAGCACAGTAAGCCAGCAGGTGCTTCAGACAAACCTGTAAAATCACTGCTCCCTCTAAGGGGTTGTTCTAGAGCCTCTGCAACTAAACACTCAGGCATTGCTGTGCTAGCAGATTGGGTTGCTTGTTCTTCATTCCCTTTTACTCGTTTTCTTTTGCTATTTTTTTTCCTACTGCCTTCACAGCTGATTTCAGCAGGGCTTTGCTGACAAGTTGCAGGACAACTCACTGACCTGGACTGAAACTGCAGAATTGGTCCTTTGCCATCAACAACTTTGGTCTTTCTAGCTAGATCACTTTCTGAACTGAATTCTATTTCATGGCCTGTGTTTAACACAGTTTGTTTGGAATCATACTCTTCTGTGTTACTCTCATCACTCTGGCTTCTTTTACTTTTAACTGGATTTTCTCTCAGCTCACTTTCTATCGCTATATCAGTTGACACTGGCTTTTCATTGCCCTGCTCTCCTTCTAGTGATCTGGTTTTGCCCTCACTGCCAGCAGTCCCCATTCTCACTGGTGTCAGAGTCCCTTCCTTTGCAGCCTGTGAAACAGCATGTCTCTGTCCTCCTGTGCTGACAACAAAGCAAGTCACATGATCACAACAGGCAGACTCACAGGTCTTCCACTTCTCTTCCTCACAAACCCTGCTCAAGCTTTCAGCAGTTGTTTTCCCTTCGTGCAAGTTTTCTGGTTGTAAATGTTTGCTATGCTTTTGTTCTGCCTGAGCAGCACGTGATGGATTTGAAGTTTCAGAATCAGGATCTTCCACTGCACAGGTCTGCCTGGGAGTCTGATAAAGGCTGAAGGATAAGCGTTTTGAATGCCTAAATATATTTCTCAGATACTGTGTGTCTAATTCACTGTCTTCAACGTCCTTGGTCAATTCCAAAACATTTTTAGCCACTGGAAGTTTTTCAGTTCTGAAGTCCCCTGGAACACTTTGTGAATCATGCCCACGTTCCTGTGGAAAAGCACTAACTGATTCAGTCATCTCTTCAGTCTGGTGGGATGCAGTTTGTACAGCAGGCACTGAAGGAGGCTGTAGGAGGATAGGGCTACCTTGTATTTCACTGTCTTGAGAATCCACATTAGGTGCAGAGAAACCACAGTTTGAAGGCTGACATGAAGATGCAGGATTGAAGAGACTTTTTCCAGTTTCTGCAGTGTCAGATAAACTTTTTAGACAAACCTGCATGTCATTTGCTTCCAGATCACCTCCCTTCAGATTAGGGACTGCCTTGTAACTCAGCATATCCTGAGGCTCACACAGGTCTTTGCAATCAGCAGTGTGAGTTGCCACAGTCCTTTGGTCTCCAAAGACAGACCCTTTGTGATCACTGTCATTCTTTCTTGTTTCCTTTACTCCTTTTCCTGTTTCTTTGGTAATTTCTTCAGAAAGTAACTGAAGCCTCCTGCTGCGCCTGACTTGGGTTCGCTCAGAATCAGCTTTCCTGGGCTCTCCACTGCTTGGATAGCTATCAATCTGTGGCTCAGCTGAATCAGGGGAAACAGAGTTTCTATCCACGACCAACTGTAGAGCACACATGGTTCTGGTGGAATGCCTGAATCTTTTTGCGGCAGAACTTTTTTTGGTGCTTTTCTGATCACTGTTACACATTTCTAGCTCCCCCTCATAGTGCTTGCTAGTCACCTTTTCAGCAGCTTTTTTCCAGGTGGATCCTCCTCCTTCCTCAAGTTCTGTTAGTGTATTATCCACTCTATTCTGAGAGAGGTGACTCTCATTAACAGCAACACTTCCATCACATCTTTTCTTTTCAGCATCTCCAAGGCACCTGTTAACACTTTCAGAGCCCCCATCTGCCTCTCCTGTATCTTTTCTCTTGATGAAATCCTCAGGTTGCAGGACACAGGCAGTCTTCCTTTTTCGTTTGAGTCTGTCTTTGCTAGAGTTATTCAAGCACTTATTAGAAGTTACATCTTCCTTCTTTGTAGTAGGTAAAATGTGTCTCAAGGTAGAAGGGGGATTTGATTTCCTCCCTCTCTTGTATGTTTTTCCAAATATTTTGTCTTTGATGCTATCGGCTGTTTGTTTTGACCATCTCTTGCTTCCTTCCACGACTGCAATTTCCATGGATTCTACCATAGGGTCAGTCTTTTCTGAAATACAGGATTCCTTATCTGATGAACACACATCTCCTTCACCTGAAACATCAGTTGCTCCAGCAGAATCTTCCAGGGAAGAATTGGAAGACAGAACCTCATTGCTTTTTGAAAACCATTCATTGACTTTCTGAATGCTTTGCTTCAGTCTCTTCCTGGAGACTAGATTCAAGGTGGCAGAGTGAAGTGCCTCTGGCTTCTCCAGAGGAAGTTCTTTGTCATGGAAAGAGTCATTTTCAGGTTCATGCACCTCCACAGCTTCAACACTTTGTAGGACAGTATCCATTTCCTTGCTTTTATCCAGCCTGCTCTCCCAGCTATCTTTTAAGTCAAACCCTTTGTTTTCACTATTGTACTGAGTTTGCTCTTCATCCATTTCTTCTGTGTTCTTAAAGAACGATGTGCCCCTGTTCACTATGGGACTGGCAGTACCTATTCTGTCACACTGCTCTGGAAATAGGTCTACAGCAAGAACATTTAAGAGAGAATTCTGGCATTCAGTCATATTCAACTGGGCAGGTTTGGCACTTTCAGTGATGCTCTGAGTGCTTCTCTTGCTCAAGCCTTCCTTTGAGAAATCACTTTCACCTGTTAAATTTATAGGTATTATAAATTATTAAGCCCTGTTTTACACACACAAGCCCAATAAAAAGCTTAATGCCTACTTTATTTTAAAAGAACTGTTCTTATTTCCCCTCAAACCATAACATTGCACTGCACAAATCTTCCTCTAGAGAAAAGCAGAAAGATCACATTACATGTGTTCTGACTTCCTACATGAATTACCAGACAGTGCTCTCTATTTGTACTACAAGCAATAATATGGCTCATGTAGAATAGATTAAGTTTTGCACTTTGATCAAGTTACTTTTTTCCTTTCTGTTCCTGTGCACAGAATATCCCCATTTTAAGTATCTAGCCTACCAGAAAAGTCTTGTATTATAGTGTCACTAACTGTAGGCATCAGCACAACTACAACATACAAGACTGCAACTGTGTCCTTATATGTATCTGCCTATCTATACATAGATTTAATCATGTGAAATAAAAGTCTTAATTTGTGGTGTTTCTTTCAAGCTTAATCACTATTGTAACCAAAATAACAAACACACCTATGACATTTGGTGGCATTATTTCTTTGGCACACAGCTCGTCAGGCTGTGCATTAGAAGAATTTTCATTCCCCTTCTCAGCACTCTCAAGTTCTTTTAGCTTTTCTTGAGAAAAAATCTGAACTGCTGCTTTGTCTTCACACCTGTTGGGAAGGGAAATCTACTTTCACTACAGAGAAAACCACAACAGACAGAACAGAAGATGATACTTATTTTTCCCCTTTTGCTCTCTGAAATAGTTTCTGGAGAAGTCAGGCTGCATAACTGATACTCACCACAATTAGATCCCTTCAGAGTTTCAGGTCACATCTTTAAAAGATCCCCTCTTACATTCCTGAATTTAACACTTACTATCTAAAGCACAGTCCCTACTTTTCTATTGAAGAACCAATGTTTATGTAAGTAACAAAACATTTAGAAAACAATTGTAAAGCATGTAATATGACAAACTGTTGGAATTCAGCTACCCCTTCTACCCTAATGCTCTTGAAGCTGAAAATCACTTGTCAGTTTAAGAATTCTATCAGTCCTGTGCTAAGGAACTAAAACTTAAGAATGAGAATACTGAACTATTGTCTTTAGAAACTGTGAATTCCTTATTCACCTTTACTTACCCAGTTTCGCTTGCCTGTTTAAAAGACTCCTCAAATGATTCAGAACCTGAAAACAAACCAGCTGTTACTCTGGTTGGAATGATTCACAGAAAAGTGACTTGCCAGATTCAGTGCTTATCATCACATGCATGCCTAGTTCTTTCTAGAGGCAGATGCTTTCAACTTTTATCAGACAAATTCAAGTTCAATTGTGAAGTACTTTACCTAATTATAATGATTTCTATGTATAAATATCAACATGGCTCCACCATAAAATTCTGTTTAAGTGTAGTGACTGGTAACAGAGAGCTACTAAGAATTAATTAGCCAAAAGTTAGTTTCTAATTTCTAAATTTATATATGAAAAAGCTCCTAGTATTTAGAATTTTGAACTGGAAATCAGAACAATACATTAAAAAGTTTGTCTTAGATCCTTTGATCCTGGCAGAAGCAATAAGGAAGAAAGGAAGGTAATGAACACTAGCAATGAAATCTTAGTTTCTCAAAGAGATTTCATTCCCATCTCAAACATTGGTGACAAGGCTTAGTATTCTTTAAAAAACAGTAGTTACTCTGGCTGTAACAGCTATAACTTTTTGCACACCTGTAAGCATCCTCTCTTCCTTGGATCTTGTACACTGAAGCTTAGTGTTTATAAAGACTTTGAACTTCATCATCTTCCATTAATTTGAAAGCATTCTAAATAAGATCAACTAGTGCATAACTACAACAGATCTTACCAAGCTCCATACAAATCCCTTTTTCAGAGTTACATTTCTGGGGTTTGTTTCTTAGGCTACACCTTCTCACCCTTGTATCTGTAAGCTGAGTATTCCCAGTAGCTTCCTGTTGACAGGAGGACAGAAAGGAATTTTTGTGTAACAGTAAGTTATTTATAAAAAAACTCTAATTATTGAAACTCTAGGAGGAAGCACTGATATAAATACTCAGCTGTATCCATTGGTAGCCTCTATGCAAGTCCAACACAAGTAATTTATTACATTGATATTGGTGATGGAATGTGCCAATAGAAACAATTACCATTCATTTAACAGATCAAATCATTAAGAGTTGGATCTTACATTTTGTATTATCTAACATTCTACTTAGCATCAAGCAAATGAGAATAGAAAGTGTACCATGGACAATCACATAAACACAAGTTATCAAGATGGCTAATGCCTTAAGAATCCTAGGACATAGTTATGATTTTACCACTAAAAACGTAAAAACCCTAAAAATTGTTGGACAGCCTCATGACACATGCAGGACAAACAAATTTTCAATCCTAGTTTCAGTAACAGACTGCATTATGGCAATATCATCTATAAGTTCAGGTCATTCAGGCAAATATCTCTTTCAAGTAGGTTAGGAAGTCAAAAATACATAGATGTCCTTGTCCAGAATATTATTCCAGTCAAACAACGATCTCAGATCCACCCAAAATCCCCTGCTTCATTCATTTATGTATATGCCTCTATATACACTCCACATAACCTTTTAAACAATCCACAAAAATAAAATGGGAAAGAACCATTACCGATGTGCAGTTCTCTTGTCCATTTTCTTTAGCACTTTTTATCCTATTTCTGAAACCCTTACTTTGAATGACAGAACTTTCTTTATACAAGAACTCAGCAGCAGTGGCTTCCGTGGATGTTTTAGGAAAGTGATGACTCTTTAAAACTGAAAAATGTTAATAGGAAAATAAAATTTTTTACACCAAGTATGACACAGGTATTGTACATTTATGAAATAGCCTTGCACCCAGTGCATATATAACTAAAGTACAATTATCAAAGAAAGAATCTTGTTGAACTATTACTCTGATTGTTCTGAGTACTCTTCAAGTATTAAGCAATATCTTGATCTCACCAACTAATTTTTCCAACAAATTTTGCTAATACAGACAACCTAGTAAGAATAGGATCTAATACTAGTGATTTTAGAATGGCTGAGCAAGTTGAAAAGAATCTGAAAACAAAGTATTTTTCCCAGCACAATACACAAAGCCCTTCCCCAAACAAAAGTCAGTAACTACTACCTTCTGCCACCAACCACAACATCTCATCTATCAAAATATAAATAAGCAAATTGACTTGTCAATACCCTGACAATGCCCTTTACAAGGCACTGAGTACTACAAAGGATAATTTTGGATTCCCAAAGGATCTATCTGAATGGGACAAGTAAACATACATGGGTACAGCATCTGCTAATTCAGGCTCTGAGACTCTTTAACAAGTTAAAGCTGCAAGGCTGGACATAATCAAGAGCAGGACTTTACCTCACAATTACAGATTAAACATTATTTGATATACAGCCAAATTTCAAGCACTGAACATAAGATTGGGTGGAGTCATCAAAAACACAGTAAAACTGTTTGAGACTGGAAACTTAATGAAACTTATGCTTTTACGTACAAGAAAAAACCTTTTGATATTTCTCCCCATATTTAGTACTGCACATTAACTAGGATACTTTGTAAATAACTATGATATAAATGTCAAAACCTTATTTAAAATAAAAATTGGGGCATATATTTACAACACTTACACTTCACTCCAGTGTCAAGCTCAAACGCACGGATAGTTTCCAACAATCCTTCAATTAGTTGCTTAAATCTGGAATTTTCTTTCAGACTTCTGAAATAATATTAGCACTTGTTTTAAGAGAAATGAATGGGTTAACTATACATACTTCTTTCTCTTATAATCGAGGTTGAACAAACCAAGGGGTAAAACCTCAAAAGTGAAAGATGAGACAACGAGAAATCGTTGCCAAGAATAACAACACAATTCCCCCAAATCACCATGATTAAGGGAATTAAAACTATCACAGAAGTGAACTTTTCATATTTTTCCTCATGTATGTTTATTAGAGTTGTAAGGAATGACCATTAATACAGCACAGATTTTGTTAACAGAGGTGTGTTCCCTGTGGTCACTTGGAAAATGCTTACACTGAAGTAAGGTACTACAGCTACTCCTTTACAAATGGACAGTTTATTTAGTAATTACCCTTTTTTTTCAGTCTTATGTTGAGACATTTTAAGACAGCTCTTAGCCTTTCCTTACAGTTCAAAACTCTCATCCTCAAAGCCCCTTACAAAGACAGGTTTCTCACCTCTTGGTAACTTCAGCCTTACACAGAGGACACTGCACCGCACCTTTTTTCTTTTTGCTGAGAAGTTTGAACATGCAGAACCTAGGAAAAAATAAGAGCCTTTTTGGTAACAAAAGGAGATTATTTTCCTGAAAACTGAGTATGCATATTCATGACTTAGTAGAAATCCTTCGTTATCACATTTTATTCTTATTCTGGTGTTACAGTGAGTTAATTGATCCCTTCTGACACGTCTGTGAAGCTGCAGTTCTCTCTTCAACCACACTGATTTTTCCCCTAAAGTAGCTTCACGTGAAGTTATCAAAACACAGTACATGTATGTGATTAGCACTGAAGAAGAATACAGGGAAATTAAAAACAGACTGACTAAGCATTGTACTTGCAAGTTTTCAAACCTACCTGCAGAATACGTGATCACATTTTGTTGAAACTGGCTCTTGTACCACATCCAAGCTACCAAAAGAAAAACAAAAACAAGAGCACAGAAATTACAGACACTGTGGGGAGTCAGACTTTAACTAGGATCTTTACTATTTCAGCATATGTTAGCATTAAAAAACTACAGACCTCGTCCGCTTTTCAGAGACAAGGGACAAAGTTGCACACTGCTTTACAATCAATAATTCAATCAGATACCGGTTTTTTCCCCCTCTCTGGATAGAGCGCTGACATATTTAGGTTGTAACTATAAAGCACAATTTACTAGAACATAAGAGAAAAATGTACGTTACGTCTTACACTTTCTCAATTGAGCCTTATAACACAATAACATACTTAAACGTGAATCTCCCTGCTTTCTTAAAAGTCACAGAACTGACAAAGCAGTTGCAAAGAAAGAAAGAAAAAAAAAAGACTCATTAACTATACTGATATTATTGCCGGGCTTACCATATTGGGCACTCCAGGTTCTTCTGCATAGCTGAAAGCACATTCTGTACGTGTCCAACAGTAACCACTGAGAAGTCCATCCTTCCCATCCAAAAATGCTGTAGAGACAAAGAGATCGTAAATCATAACCAGCTTTGTTTCTGCTCTATTGCATCCCGTACCCACCTCCTCCCGCGGGGCTCTGCTCCAGTTTGGAAGGGAATTAAATCCTTCACTACTGTTTCTTCAGTAAAAGTTTACAGCACGGAGTCCTTCCACTGAATGCTGACAATTAAAGCCTCTCGGGAGATGGAATGGGTTTGCAGTGGCTCCAGCAGAGCACAAACAGCGGCAAAAGAGGCTCGCTCGGTGTTAAGGCGTGAAGAGGGGACGGCAGACGCGCTTACGGAAAGGGCCCTGGGCCTGTCCACGCGAGCCGGCAGAGGCGAGGCCCGGCACCAAACACGGCAAGCTCCGCAAAGACAAACCGCACGAGCGCGGGGGCCCGAGAGGCGCTGCCGCCAGGCCCGTGCGCAGGCCGAGGCGAAGCGCCCCAGCAGCCGGCTCACCGCACGGGGAGCGCGAGCCGCCGGGACACGGCCCGGCCGGTGCGGAGGCGTCAGCCCAGCGCTGTCGGTCTGGTGTCGGTGTCTGTGCCGTTCCGGTCCCTCAGCAGCGCTCCGCGCGCTCCATTTCGCGCCCTTTCCGCCGCCCCGCGCGCAGCCAATCCGGCGCCGCGCGGGCACCGCAGCGCTCTCCTATAGGCTCTTTCCGGCGCGGGGGGGCGGGGCCGGGCCGCGCCCGCGGCCGTCTGATTGGCGCTGGCGCCGCCGCGCGACCCCCGCAAGCGCGGATGTGCGGGGCTGCTGCGCGCGCCGGCCTCTGCGTGTTGTTGTGGTTGCGCCGCTCCCGGCCCGGCCCCGCCCGGCCCGGTCCGCCTGTCCCCGCCTTCCCCCGCCCCGTCTAGCCCCGCCCGGCCCCGCCCGGCCCCCCCCGGCCGCCGGCCCGGTTGGCGGACAGGATGAGCGGCAGGCGGGGCAGCCAAAGGCGTCTCGCGGAGCGCGCGGGGCTGGCCGCCGTGGGGCCGCCATGTTGGGTCGGTCGGGCCCGCGGCCGGCGCTGCCCCCGGGCCCGCGGGAGCGCCTGATGGAGCCGCCCGTGACCCTCCTTGTCGCCTGCCGCGGCGACACCCGCAGTTTCGTGGTGTCGGACCCCGCGCACACGACGTGGGCCGATGTGGAGGCCATGGTGAGCGCGGCCTGGCGCGGGGGGCGGGCTGGAGGGTGGCGCAGCCGCGGGGGCCGCCTCGCTGAGGTGCGGGCCGTGCCAGCGGGTCTGTGCGGGCCCGGCCTCCGCTGCCGCCCGTGCCGAAGCCGTGGCCCCCCTTTCCCAGGCTCTTGGGGCTGCTGGTTCGTAGTGCTGCGGTCCTAGGTTTTGTTTTAGTCTTCGCAGTACCTTTTACCCCTGCTGCGTGCTTAGAGTGATGTGAAAAAAACCTGTTTTGGAACAAGATTCTTGGGTCGCTCTTTTTCTGGGCCAGCCGGTGGCCTTAGCTGTGTTCTCAGCCCTTTCCCTCAGGTCTGGACACCTGGTTTTGGCCCTGTGTCCCTCTGTAAAGTGCACTCTGTGCCCTCTTATCACCCGTTCTTTTACTTACTGAAGTAGTTACGGTGAGGTAAGACGCGTTTGTTCTTTTTCTGAAGATTTGTCTGTGCGCTCTGGGGGACCGAATTGCTAATACATTTTTGGCCCCTTGCTTCTTGAAGCTTTGTGTGTGCCGGGTGGAACAGGACAGCGTCTGCCTGGGCCACACGTGTGTTGGAAATTGCTTATGAAGGTCTGCACATCACGATCTTGGTATAGTCGAGTTTTTGCTTGCATGCTCGTTTTCAGGGCTGTTTAGTGAAAGGTCCTGGCTGAGGCTCAAATTGTGTCGCTAGGATTCCCTTGGCTATGAGGAAGCTAAAGTGATTTTCTTTATCACTGTTATTCATTCCGTACCAACTGTTCCGTTTTATTAGCTTGCCTGCAAAGTTGCATCTCAAAAGATCTAGTCACTATTTTTTTCCCTTTCAGCTCTTTTTCTAGCTGTCACTGTTCCAGTGTGCATGCAGGAGGTTCTTGCTTTGTGAATTACTCAAGTTCAAAGTCTGAACTGTAGCATCTTCACTTGTTGTATTTCAGTCCTCTGGAAGAGGCACTAGTTCAGTCTTAAAATGCTTAGTGGCAAGTAGACCCTGCAGGAATGTCTGAGCTAGTCAGAATCCTGCTTGCATCAAAGCTGGAAGCAGATTACTGCCTAAGCACCTTGTTGCCCTTAATCTTAGGTAGTCTGAGGGCAGGGGTGTGTTTGTTCAAGGTGTGGTGTTCTATTACAAGAATGTTTCCCTAACCAGGGTAACACCACGGGTTCTCTCTGTTGCATGAATTTCTGTTTCAAAGGAGTATCAGTTTAACTCTCCTTCCTGTGTTTTAATATTTTCTTGAACGTGCCTGGTGTTTATAAGGGATAACCTGATCTCTTGTTCGAGCTTGAGTTTTAGGGGGTCAATCTATGGTACAGGACAGTGTAGGTACTGTAGTACCACAGTTTCTTCTCAATAAGCTGAGTTGGTTTTCTCACTGCAGTTCCAGAATTTGGGCTGTGTTGCTGACAGAACCTGCCTGTACCACATCCATTGCAGAGTGTATGTGGCTGTGTTCATGTGCTCCACTGGTGCTGTGTAGGCACCAACAGCTGCTGTCGGCTGAGCTTAAGGTGTTGTTCTGCTAGGTCTGGGCTGGCAGAACATATCAGGACTTTCTGTTGAGAAGAATACAGCTTGTGTAGGTACCTGGTACAAAACTGTACAGAAGCCTTGGATACTGTTACTCAGTATATGGAAACAACCACCTTCATTTATGGTTCAATTGATGCTGTTCGTTCTACCCTGTTAATGTAAAATGCAAAATAGCTGCTCAGCTTTCTTCTCAGAATTCTGATAGGCTGTAAAAAGGCTGGTCACCTGTGTGAGCTGTCTTCCAGGTGCTTTTCAGTGGAAAATGTAGTGTTTGAGGATTGTTTGCCTTAGCCTTGGTGTTTTGCAGTGTTTACCATGACTGAGTTTATTAACCCTGAGCTTGTTCTCTTAGAATGGGAAGGTTATTATTATTTGTTTTGGAGTAAACATTAACTAGGAAAAGTGCAACATGAAACAAACTAATTTGTTCTTTTCATTAGGGAAAGTTAGGTTGGAGGCAAGGCATCAGGGAGAGTGGCTCAACTTCAGAGGAATGGGTTTTGTAAAACGGTATTTGCTTCAACTGAGAAACTAAAGGGAGGGGTGGAAGGATTATTATATTATTCCCAATTAATAACCATGTTTAACTGAGGACATCTGTAGTCCTGTCTCATTGTGGTTTTGTATTCTTTTTTTCATTACAGGTTAAAGTTTCATTTGACCTGGACAACATTCAGATCAAGTACATTGATGAAGATAATGATGAGGTAAAATACCTGCCACCCACCCTTCCAACAGGTTAACCAAAAATGACTCCTGGGAACCTTTCTGCCTCATCATAATTTGTAGTGGGTCCTTCAGGAGCATCTGTTATGCAAATCAGAGGGTGAGGGGTAGTTTGTCCCTTTAATAGGAAAATAGCTGTTAGTTGTGTGGGTTTACTCTTAATGCAACATACTTATTTTAAAATAAGTTTTTAGAAGCGACTGCCTTTCTTTTTCCCACCCTGTTGAAACAGCCAGTGGTTCTGTGTACTCTGAAGGAGGCATATTTCTGTTGAGGAACTTGATTTTTCTTTTTACGAGAGTAAGGTAGTTGTAACTATTGGTGTTTACAGCCGTGGTAAAGCCCTGTCTCTTCAATCTACACTCCTTCCTCTGGAAAATGTAGGTCCTCTGTCATTAGCATATGTTTGCTTCTGTGATCTGATGGACTCAAATCCTCTGCTTGCTTTATGCAATTGCTGTAATCTCCAAGCAGATTACTGACTCAGAAAACAAATTGGTTACTTCTTGTTGTCCTTGTTGAGTAACTTCCTGCTTGGCATAGCCTCACCCTCTCATATTCTTTCTGTTTATCTGGAGATTCAGAGGAGAATGTAACTCTCAGACAGAATGGGCTTTTTGCAAACTCTGTGGCCCACTGCTTGGGTTATAGCTCTACTAAGGTGCAGAGATAGAGTCCCTGTTATTTCCCCCACCCTACCCCAAGGGGAAATTTCAAGATGCTTCCAGCAGCCTTTCAGGGAAAGATTATCCCCCTGTTTCCCAGCCTGTATCTTATTATAAATACAGAGATGCATCTGTGAAAGCTCTTTTTGAAATACTGATCAGACTGACCAAACTTTGTTCAGGATCATGCAATACTGTAGGGAGTAAATAGCTTCTTGTATTAGTAACTTCCGTGTGCACAATTGATACACAAGTATCTGCAGAACACGAGTTTATGAAACATTTAACTGGTCTCTTGTTGAGCATTTGAAGCAGCTGGGGCCAAGCCATGTCCCTGTGTAGTGAGGCCAGCAGTGTGGCCCCAGCTTTAAGAAGAGCTGGGTCTGGGGGTCAGCAGTGCAGAGAGCTGCTTCCTGTGCGGAGCCAGCACTGAACATGGGCTGCTCCGGAACACCACAGCTCTGGGTAGTGATTCAGTGTGGCAGCAATAGCAAATCTCTGAAGTAGTGGTGCTTTGGAAACTCTGAATTTAAAAGTCCATTTATTCTGAAAGTGTGCTAATTATAAGAGAATTGCAAAAACATGTCAGTGGCTCTTATTCATTGTTATTTCTCTTTGCAGGTCTCTGTGAATAGCAAAGGTGAGCTATTGCTTTACTAAAGTGAAATCAGGAAACAGACCACAACTGTTGTTTATTTTTTTTTAAGAAGCAGTTGTGAATGCTTGCTTTTTGATTTTTGTATTTTATATATCATTGGGCATTCTTCCCAAAGGAAGGAGCTTTTGATCTGTAGGAACAAATTGGAATTGACTAAATGAATGGAATGTTGCAGCTGTTAGCTGTATGCGTGCTTGTTGCTGTATGTACAATTTCTTCTTTCAGTTGCACTATCTTAAGAGAATTTACAGAAAATAGGAGAGACGCCTTGTGGTGTAAGGCCCCCTAAATACTCTGTGCTAAACTTGTATTTGTTGTTTGAGATGGGGAAAATTCACATTCTTTTCACTTTTTCCTTAGGGGAATATGAAGAAGCTCTGAAGGTAAATGCTCTCCTTTTTTTTTAATATATTCATTGTTCTCCAATGCAAATTAATGCAGCTGAGAAAAAACCAGCATTACATGGCCCATGGAAATCAGAATAGCTCATTTTTTTAGTTTTGGATGATATCTTGGATATCTTGCTACTTTTTTTTTTTTTTTCTGTCCTGGCTAATCTTGATTTGTATAAATTAGCTGAATAGGCAGTTGTGGTTCAGGAGCCTGAACAGCAATTGGTTGGTTATGTGATTGATTTTTCTCAAATACTTCAACAATAATCTCATGTTTGTAGATACTGGGCTCTAGTGGATCCCTTCAGAAATCTTGTTGCATGGACTCCACTGCCAGAGAATAACATCAAAACTTCTATTAGTTTCAATGCTTAGTTACTATACAAGCAGTTAATTTTATGTAGACAAAATAAAATTGTATTCCTTTACATTTCAGTTGTACAGTATTAATGCTTTCAATACTTTTTCGTCATGGTTTGAATTTCAAATCTGATAACTGCAAAATAATCATAAATTCCTGGACAGCATTTGTTCTTTACTGGCTCATGTGAACACTTTATTGTAGGATATCTGCATGATTATCCTTTGGCTTATAATAATCTTTTTAATAAGCATATTGGTAACCTTTAAGAAGGAGAGTATCAGCTGACTCTGTCTTGGCATCTCTCTCAGTTTTTCTTTTTGTGTCTGTTAGTCTTTCTCCACCCTTTCCCTGTCCTCCCCAATGTAGTGTAGTGCTGTGTTTTTACAGATTTTGTATGCTGATTGTAAGTGGAAAATATGGTGCGTGTATATGCTGTTTATTTAGATTGCAGTTAAACAAGGAAATCAACTTCAGATGAATGCCTATGAAAAAAACCCTTCTCGTGCTTTGCAACTACATGAAAAGACTGTTACAGAAAAGCTGGTGCTTCCGAAAGATGAGAAAAAACCTCTTTTACACTATTCCATGCGAACTCAGGGATTAGAGGAAGAATTTAAAAATGACAAGGAGCTGACCATTCAGGTAGGAGCCAGAGCTGCGTTATATATTCATTAAAACAAAGAATTAGTAAGTGTAATTCACTTTATAGACTTTACTCATACATCAAAACTGAGTTCAGAAGTTGGTCTCTCTTCTCAGCTACCAGCACCCATCGAAACTCACCAAATAGTTTGAATCTTCAAGAGGATATTTTGATGCTGCCTGTAGAAATACAGGTGCCTTTGTGTTGATCATTCTTAAGTATTTTGAGAAACAAAGCAATTGGTCTCCTGAAGCCCTCATTGCCCCCTGATAACTTCTGGTTGACTTGACCACTTTGGCTTTGGTGTGTAATTACACTTAAGTGCTAATGAAACAGAAATCCGTCAAGAAAATGTCAGCATTTAGCTTGTGTTTCTTCTCCACTGTTTTCCAGAGAACTGTAAAAAGTTTTTTATAAAGACTCTTAGAGCTATTTCAGTGGTTAAATTGCTGTGTTGAGGGTTGGGTTTTTTTTTTTCCAACTTTACATACTCTGTTTTGTTTTTTACCCCCAGCAAAAGTTAAATCAGACTCAAACAGGAAGAACAAGTGAAAATCCTCCAGAATGGTTTACTAGCTACTTGGAAACAGTAAGTGTATTGTTTTGCAAGTATTGGTATTCTTAAAGAAAGGCATAAAAAGTTGTGGGTGGAAAAGATCCTTGTGATGCCTAACTCTAGACATTTGAACACACTTGCTGTCAGCACAGTTTGATCCATGCCACTTGTTAAAAGTGGATTGTTTGGTTTATGTGTTTGATTAGTTTGAATGTAGTTTTAAGTAGCTCCCATGATAGAATCCAGACAGCTGTAGGAATGCCAGGCCACTCATCATGGGAGAGCAGGGAATAGTGTTGCTGTTATAGACTCTTGATTGCCCAGTTTCAGCAGGCCAGTACTTATGACTTCCTGTGATTAAAAGCAGAACATTTGATGACCTTGCTTTTCTTGACTGTTTGAGAAAATACTTTCAGGAAGCCATTGACAATAAGCTACAGGTTAAGATGTGGTTGTTAACTTGTTTTAAACTACATAGGTGGATCTCATCCATGACAACTTCAATTTCTTTCCAGTTCAGGGAACAAGTAGTTAAGGAGACTGTTGAGAAGCTGGAGCAGAAGCTGTATGACAAGCTTGTTCATTGCAATCAGCCTCCAGACTTGTCTGAGAGCTCAGTTGCAGCAGCAGCTCCCCCTTCAGAGAGCCCCAATGGCCCGTGTGACTGGCTGATCTCCTGCTGCAACTGCCAGGCCCGGATCGTCGGGGTTCGCTACCAGTGCAGGTACAGTGTGATGGGAGCCAGAGTAGGGGAAACCTGTCACGGAGGCCATGAGTGAGTCTGAGCAACTGTCTTGGGTTGTAGACTTCTAGATCTCTAACCTGCAGTCTGCTGTACATTTCAGAATGTCTAGTATGTGTCTCACCAACCTCTCCTATAGAGACTAGACTTTATCTGCATAAAAGAGGGATTAATACTATTTTAAGAAAAGGTGATTGTTAAAGTGAGAGAACTTTATAACACTTGTATTTGCATGTAAGTTGCAATTATTATAAAGGAAAATGTTTTGTTTGGTTAACTAAACAAAAAAACCCAAAACTTACAACCACCAGTCTATAATAGTGGTTTGTTTGGCTCTGAGAGTCATTTAGACTAAGGCAGGTCATGCTTTTTTTAATGGTCTCACTTGTCAGTTTAATAATATGAAATAGGGTTTGATGAATGTTTTAAGTGAGGTGTTAGAAGTGAGCATTTTGTTTGAATGAGACAACTACTGTAAAGGTAAGCATTTTGGGACTAGGCAGGAGCAGTGGATGAAATGCTAAGAGGGTTTTTCTTTGGATTTTTTTTTTTTTTTTCCCTGACAGGAGTTGAGGGTCTGTTTTTTATCAGTCCTGTTTCTGTAGGACCATCTGCTTTGCCTCCCTGAGTACTTAGCCTCTCTCTTTTCATATGTATGGTGCTGGCACTGGATTTCAGTAAAATGGGCAACAATTTTAATCATTTAAGCTGAAGGAAGCATCAGGTTTTTTTAGTGTGTGTTCAAGAAGGAAGTGGGAAACTTGCAGTTTTACCAAGAAGAGAGAATCATCTAGATATTAGATGGCTGCAAATATTGATGTATAAGTTGGACAATCAGCTGCTGTCACTTGGGCACTGCCTACAGTGGTAATGTGACACAGAGTTTTTTCTCTGCAGAAATTCCTTCTTGATAGCTTTCTGTCTCTTCTGCTTTGCAGCCTTTGTCCAGCCTACAATATCTGTGAAGAGTGTGAAGCAGGAACATATGCACATGATCCAAACCATGTCTTGTTAAAGCTGCGCAGACCTGTCCTCTGCACTGCTGAGAATTTCAGCCCTGCGGAGCTCCCGTCGCGCCTGCCTGCGACTCTGGAGCAAGTGAGGTAAAAAACAAAACACCTGCCAGTACCTGACAAGATTGTTCTGACAGCAGCTGTATTGGGGCTGATTTTCAGCTTTTATTTTAGAGAGAGCAAGAAATGGAAAAGGTATTCAAACTTTGTGTGTAGCTCAAAATAGCTCCATACTGGTAAAGAGCCTAAGTCACAAATCTTAGTGTTTTTAATAATAAAGTGGAAAATACAGACTTTTGTGTCATAGATGGGTAGCACACTGAGAGCTTACCTTTTGATTGAGCACTCTGTATTTGCCTTTGTTTGCTCTTTTACTGAGACCATTCAAAACAGTTTCACGAGCAACTCTGAGGATGTTTTTTTTAAAATCGTTTGGTACCCACTCGAGAAGCCCAAGACGTTTCCTGAAGTGTTCCCTTGACACTGAGACTGTGCTGGCTAAAGCAAAAATCCGATCCATTTAATATATTGTAGTAAAGTGCCTTCTTCTCTCTGCAGGCTCCAGAAACAGATGGACAAAAGATTTCTGAAGGCAGAGAAGCAAAGATTACGAGCAGAAAAGAAACAGAGAAAAGCAGAGGTTCGAGAGCTCAAAAAGCAGCTAAAATTGCACAGGAAGATTCATCTGTGGAACTCTGTCCATGTATTGGAAACGAGCAGCTCACCTATTCTGAAATCTGAGAGTCTCCAACCTAATACTTTCCTGTAAGAGATGTTCTTAACTGAGCCTCTGGTAGTTGTGCTGTCTGACCTGTTGTGATGAGACCGAGTTAAAGTCATGGAAGGTTATGAAATTGCTCATTTTAAAGTATGATTTATCACTAGACCCTGTGAGAATTTTGTCTGAATGTGGTTTGCAAGGTGGAGTGGTTTTACTTGGGAAGAACTCTCCCAGGAGAAGGGAAAAAAGTGACTGATTACCAGAAATTTAGTGATTTATATAGATTTAGGATGAAGGGGACTGTCTAGGATTACTATATACACATGCATGTGCATACAGTGTAAATGAACATTGCTGCCAGTTTTTAGGAAGTCCGTATCTTCCTGATGTATTAAGTGTGTCTGCACAAAGTCAAGTATGTTCTGTGTACTTAATGGGCAGTGCTCTTTTTTTTTTTTTTTTTTTTTTTTTTGGTGTGCTCTTAGGCTGAAGTTCGTTAGACAGCAGCCTTTGCAGGCAGTCACTTTGCATTTCCCGTTCCTTTTGGTCTGTGTATGTACAGTGTAAAACTTGCATAGTTTTAGTTTCTTTAGTTCATCCTTTCCATTTAGGGAATTTATAAGTCATGTTAACATTAGTGGGCAGCTGAACCTGGTGTATTTTGTTTGTTTGTTTCCTCTCCCCAATCTCAGGGGTCCTAATCCACCCTTCCAAGCAATTGTTCCAACCCTAAGCGCAGTATTTGTGGATGAGAATTTGCCTGATGGTACTCGCTTGCAACCAGGAACAAAGTTTATCAAACACTGGCGAATGAAAAATACTGGCAATGTGGAATGGAGCTCAGACACAAAGGTATCTTGCCTTTGCTATTACTTTTGCACACTAAAATAGTTCTGGAAGAGAATATTTACATGAGAATTCTCTGTGAGGATCTGTTTAGGATTTCCTTTGGCCTCTTGATTCACAAGCTGGGAATTCTGGGACAATAAGCTGTCTAGGTACTCTTTACAAGTGCAGACTGTAGGAGGAAAGCAATTGAGAGTACCATCACTGAACATGTTTCCCATTAATAATATGTCCTCCATGTTATAATGGTACAGTTTTACCCTGTTTACAATTGGTCTGTTGCTTTTCTGACCTCCAGAGGCCTTTGTTCTGTGAATGATTGCATTCATGTTGAAAGAAGTGGTTATCTTCTGTGTGATGATAGTGACTAATGTGAGGATGTTTACTAGCAGCCAGTCTTCATGCCTTGTATCTGCAGGGCCTTTCAGCAGAGGAACTCTGCTTACTGCCCGTGCTTCGCAGAGAAGCTTGTCAAGTTAACTTTTGAATTTTTCTGTTGTATATTTCAGCTGAAGCTTATGTGGGGAAATCTGACCCTGGCATCTTCTGAGAAAAAAGATGTGTTAGTGCCATCCCTTCTGTCAGGACAAGTAGGAACTGTTTCAGTTGAGTTTGTAGCTCCTAATATAGAAGGAACTTACACTTCTCACTGGAGACTGTCACACAGAGGGGAACAGTTTGGGCCGAGGATCTGGTGCAGTATTGTTGTGGATCCCTCTCCAGCTGCTGACTATCTAGAAAGTGATTGGAAGAGTTCTGACTCCTGTCAGAAGAATAAAGCTTCCAGCACCAAACAGGTAAGTCACTCACCTGGTATTTGGGGCAGTTCTGAATTGCCTAGGAGGAGCATTGTATGTTGTTTGGCATAGCATTATTAACTATTTGAGGGGGTTCTTCTAGTTGTTTGCTTCTAAATTTCATTTTTAATAGGAAAGAAATGCAACATATGTTGCATTTATAAGTTCTAAAATAGTCATTCTTTTTGACAGGCATGAGATTAGTTACCAGTCTGTTGCTGCTGTTTGTCATGTTCTTCTTTGCTTGAACTGAAACACTGCAGAATTTCTCTTTGTTAGATCTTGGCCTTTTGGCTCTAAAATGAATTATTTTAAATCTCTTTCAAGTCACTTGTGTGCTTGCACAAAATTTGGGCTTTACATTTCATCTAATATTTTATTTACTGTCTCTCTAAGGGGCTTCTGGGACAGTGTTTTTTTTTGTTTGTTGTTGCAGGATGCTTCCTTAAAAACAGAAGCGAGTGCTCAGTTGATGGGTGAAATTGCAGAGCAGGCTGAAATATCTCTGCCAACTATTCCTTTAAAGATCAAAAATCTTCCAAGTGAGAGAGAATTTTATATCCCATCTGTTGATCTTCTCACTGCACAGGTAAAGTGCTAAAATTCAGGTAGAGATAAAGCAAACCACTTCAGGTTTGATATCTAGGTATGTGGACATCCAAAGAATAAAGCTTCTGAGCTCTAAAACAGCCACTCTGTATTCAGAAAGAGTGCATTGCATTTTATATTGCATTTCTTCTAATTGGTCCTCAGGGACTGTCACTATTTGGAAGGTATATGCAGGACAGCTTAAGTTTCTCAAAAAAAGATTTGGCGTTGGGGTCTTTCTGTGTCCCCTGACAAGGCTGTTCTTGGCTTTGTCTCTTGTTGCTCTGATTTGTGCACTGTATCCTATGACAAGGATGTATGTTGTGAGAAAACTGCCCTCTGAGGTCATTCTCAGGAACCAAATGGTATTTGTACTGTAGTGGGATTTGTGCTGCCAAGTACAGATACGAGTCCATTTCAGGATTTGCTGATGAAAACTGTGGTGTTTCTTCCTGTAGGATTTGCTGTCCTTTGAGCTGTTGGACATTAATATTGTGCAGGAATTGGAGCGAGTGCCACACAATACTCCTGTTGGTAAGGCTCTCTTGTTCTGTGTGCTGTCTCAAGCACAGACAGCTATCCTTTGTATTTTTCAGTATTGGTTTCTTTTCACCTTCATATTCCCCAGACCATAACGTTGCAGATGTTGAAGACTGCTGCCGTTTTCTTTGCCCAGTCAGTGGCAGTGTCATGCAAAGCTAGTTGTTTATTTCACCAAATTATCTTGCAAAATAACTGAGTTTCTTCAGTCTTGGAAGACGTCCTTTAAAAAGAATAACTTTTAAAAATGTTAACTCATAGAGGCTCCGGCTCTCTTAGTGCCAATTATCTTTGCTCCCTGTGTTTTTCAGACATGACTCCATGCATGTCCCCTTTGCCACATGACAGCCCCTTGCTGGAGAAACCTGGCTTAGGTCAGATAGAGGAGGAGAACGAGGGGAGTGGATTTAAACTAGTGCCTGGTAAGCAGTAGTTCTGGGAAGCTTGGGGGTGAAGGGAGGATACTCTCACTTCTGTACAGTCAGCAGACCTGATGTCTAAAAGGAATTCGAACTACTGTCTTCCCCTTCTTTGGAAAAACAAGTGGTTGTTTGGCTCATAAATCTTTAGCCTGATGCCACTCTTGTGATTGTAGAGTTTGGAGCATAATATATGTAGACTCAGAAATACAGAATCGCAGAATGGTCTGGGTTGGCAGGAACCTTAAACACCATCCAGTTCTAGCCCCCCTGCTATGGAGAGGGACACCCTCCTTTAGACTAGATTGTTCCAAGACCCGTCCCACTTCCAGAGATGGGACAGCCACAGATTTTCTGGGCAGCCTGTGCCAGGGCCTCACCGCCCTCACAGGGAAGAATGTCTAGTCTATATGTACCCTCCTTCAGCCTAAAGCCATTCCCCGTTGTCCTATTACTGCATGTCCTTGTAAAAATGCTTCTCTTAATTTGTCTGGCCACTGGAATTGTTGGGAGAGTCAACAATTTCCCCTTTTGTAGACTAGGCTATACTCAAAACACTCCAGGTGTGGCCCCCATGCTTCTCAATCACTTTCGCATTTGACTTGAACTGAATTAAAAAAATATTTCAGTTTTTAAAAAGAATTAGCACACAGAGTCAATATTACTGTGGCTAGCCTAAAAAATTCTTATAGTTACATTTTCTTGTGGTGGTGATAAAATCTATTATATTTCCCTTCCCAAGGAATGGCAGAAGCCTGCCTGCCTGTGGACTCCACCATGGTGAAGGTGAAAGCTGAGCATGCGTTGAACCAGGAGGAAGGGGAAGAAGATATGAGTGGGACTCAGTTTGTCTGTGAAACTGTAATTAGATCTCTAACCCTGGATGCTGCACCTGACCACAAGCCCCCCCTCAAAAAAAATAAAATCCTCCAGAGTAAGTACTGTCGGTACCGTAGTTTGACTTGTTTGACTCTGGTTTGACTTGTTTGCAGTCAGACATGGGACACAAATTGCTCAGCTCAGTTGGTGATACCATTTAATTGTTTTTTCTAATTGCTTTATTAGACTCTTTACAAACACTGCAAGACACCTTCAGTTGCAATATGATAAATGAAGAATCTCCTATGATAAATACTAATTCTACTTCCAAAAAGGAAGCAAAGATTCATCAGTCAGAGCCAATGATAGAAAATTACTGTGGTAAGTAAAATAGGTTTCAATTTAGGATGAAGCTGTAGTAAGGACTACAGGAGAAATCAGGTGTAAAAAGATCTGTCTGCTCTAGGAAATTGATCCTCATTACATGAGGAGAATCAGTACATCAGAAAATTGGTGTCAGTACTCTGAACAAGCACCTGGTTGAACAGCTGCTTTTTTAAAATGTAAAACTGAGGCATAAATGTTCCAGTTGAGTATTCAAATAAGTGCTCATATATTATGCATGACTGGTGTCTCCATATTTTGTACATATAGCTTGAGGTCAGTGCTTTTAACTGTTTCTGACCTGTTTCTAATGTGTGTAGTTTAGGAGCTGAAAATACGGTTTTAATTTCCCTGTATTGCTCTTATTCCTGTTTTTACTGTAGGCATTAATGTCAGCGGTATATTTTTATAGGCCTAATGCTAAGATCTATTACTCTTCCATACTACACCCTCCCTCCAATAGACAAAGCAAATTGTACTATCAATAGCAGCAGCAACAGTTCACCATTGTTTCTAAATACTTATCTCTTACAACTGGGACAATGCGGTCTCTGCTGTTGTCCATACAAAATGGATAATGGTTAAAACTTCACTTTTTTCACTCTTAGGGGACCTTCCACTGTCTGGTGAGAGCATGAGCCCTTGTAATGGTACTGACAATGGTGATGAAGAGGAAGATGATAAAGATGATGTTCAGAGTCAAGGCTCCTCTGCGTCCTCAGAGGATTATATCATTATTCTCCCTGAGTGCTTTGACACCAGTCGGCCTTTAGGCGAGTCCATGTATAGTTCAGCTCTTTCTCAGCCCAGTTTGGAAAAGACTGGAGAAGCTGAAACAGGAGCAGAGAACCCAGCAAGGGGAAGCCAGCCACAGATCCACAGGGTCAGTGATATTTTGTCAACTTCACAAACACTGGCTGCAGTACCGTTAACCCCAGTGACTGCGGACAACTTAACCCAGACACAAAGGTATGCTTTGAGTACAAGAAGGAAATGGGGATGCTGGTGTTTCTGTAGAGACTGCAGGGTCTACTGCTTAAGTTCAGTGTCCAAACAGAAATTTTTGTAACAAAAGTCTTGTCATACATTGGGGAAAATCCTTAAATTCTACAGCTTTTTATAGTGCATGCACTCACTGATTTAGGTAGTGCAAGACAGGGAGAGAAAGAACTTTGTGAAATTTTTTCTTTTGTCTGTTGATCTTGACTTACCTATGTGTGTACATGTAGAATAAAAGTAGTAAAAGTAATTTTTTTGCCTTACATTTTCAGGAATCTTGCACCTCCTCAGGATCATATCTACCAAGAACCAAACATACCAGTTTCAGAGAATATCTCTTCTGCTTCTCATAATCAAATACGAAGAGAAGGTATTGACAGTACTTAATGAAGGGTGCATCCTATTGCTGTCACCTATTCCTTATGCCTAGTGTTAAATTTGGTGTGTTGTTATTCTTGAAGAGAGCAGAAATGCTATGTAACGACTGTAGTTTTTCTCTGGGTGTTGAACTTTCATGATGTGGATGTTGCAAATAAAGAATTGGCTTTGTGGATCACTTAAGACCATCTATTCATTAGAAATGGTAGGAGGATACTCAGAAGTACTTACAGACATCTGGAAAATTACCCTGCTCTGGAATTAATGAACTATGTGTTTAAGCTGCTGTTACAGTCACTGAATGCTCAGACAGTAGTTCCTCTTGTGTTAAACACCCAGTGACTAATCAGCCAAATGGTTCTGAAATTCTTCTGACTGCTTTGACTGCAGCAAGAATCCTGTATACCTAGTTTTTGTCTGCATAACTAAACTTACAGTATTACTTTTATACTGAGTTCCACTCTGTTCCATTTATGTATATGTTGCGTTCCTCCAGCTTCTCACTAACTGGACATGCCATTTTTTTCTTCCTTTTCCAGAACCCAGTGATGAAGACAGTCATGGTGTAGGATCTTTTGGATCTCTCCCTAGTAAACAGAACTTCTCAGAATACCCAAGGTAATGAAGCTGAAGCTGTGACTTCACAAACACTGTTTTAAACTGGAAACTGCTAAATTAGGGACCTAGGAAAAGCACTGGCTTACAGACTTCATGTAGTCATTGTTTTGGAGAAGACCTCCCTTTTTAAAGGAAACATGCTGCATCTTGTAATGCTATATTTTCATAAGATCTTGGTTTCTACTTGGACACAAATCTAAAGGATGTGGAATTGGCAAGCAAAAGTTTATGAAGAGCTCAAGCTGAGTCCTTCTAACTGTTCTTGCCAACAGTTGGCACATCAACAGGCAGAGATTTGCATTTTGCTGAAACAAACGCTTGGCTTTACTGACCCTAATTAACACCCAGCCTCTCCACAGGTACCCTCAAGGAAGCAGCATTGCAGGAGAACTTGTCAAAGGAGCTTTGTCAGTTGCTGCTTCTGCCTACAAAGCATTATTTGCTGGACCACCCATTATTGAGCAGGTAAATGTCTTTCCTGTATGCTCTGTGAGTTTCATAGAGTGACCACCTTGAATTTATCGGTATGTTTTATAAATGTATGAGTATTTTATGTAGGACTTCATGTACGAGTAAAATGTTAAGCTTGATGGCATCTCTTTGAGGTATACTGCTCCCAGTGGACTGGGAAATCTGTGCCATGAGGATGGAAGCATTTCTCTAGTAGCATCCTGTAAGAGTAGGAACTCACCTTTGTAAGTGAGCAGTGAAAGGGAGTATAAATGGCTTAATATCTTTTTTAGCTGATCTTACTATGTTTTGTTTTTAGCAGCCTGCAGCTACAGAAGAACTGACTGCCACCCTGCTGTCCAGTCTGTGTGAGATGGGATTCTGTGACAGGCAGTTAAACCTGCGGCTGCTGAAGAAACACAACAATAACATGATTCAAGTGGTAACTGAATTACTTCAGATCAGTAACAGTGACTGGTACAGCAGTAGATGCTGAACCTGCCTGGTGGAGGGAGGAATTGTCTTCATTGAGTAAACTTTCATTAAACACTACAACAGGAGCAGGCTGCTCCTCAGCTGCTTTTGTTTGGAGGTGTGACTTAAAATTTTGGCTTTTCTTTGAGGTTTTGACTTTTTTTTTTCCCCCTCAAGGAAATGTCAAACAGCCCTTGTCATGGCATCTCTTGAACTGGACACCAGAATTTCAATTGTTATTTGAACCTCATAGTTAAATGAATAGTCTTTAAATCTCTAAATTCAGACTGAATCCTTTTATCAGGAAATCCTGTAGAACTAAACTTGCATCCAAATGAGAACTTCCCCTTTTATTGTGTGTAAGTTTTGGGTTTTTTCTAGGCAGCTGGAAATTTTTGTTGACTTTTGACTAGCTTTGGAATAGGAACAAGTGTAAAATACCATTGTAAAATGTAGTCCTGCAGAATTTACAAGAGATGCTCAAAACTAGCAAGTTGTTTCTTCTAATGATTTAGTAATTGGTTTTCCAATGCATGATAGTACTGTAACAGACTTAAACCTTACAAATTATTCTAAGAAAAAGAAGTTGCTCATAGCCAAAAGCCATCTTGAATCTTGTCTAAAAGTGTAACTGCAGTTAAACTGATGAATACCAGGGAGGTTGTTTGTTGTAGCAGAATGAAGCAGGAAACTGAATTTACCACCAGCAATTGAACCAGCTCTAGTAATGATAGTGCAAAACAAATCTCTAACACAAAAGTATAACCTATATAAAATATTTTGTTAAAAATGGACTGTAAGTGTAGGAAAAGCCTTTCTAAGAATCTTTACAGACTATAAAAATATTAAAAATATGACCATTATCTTTTTTCAGTATACTGCAAACATTTTCTGTTAATACTACATAGAAAAGTTGAAGAATGTGTAGAAACCCAGACCCAAATTGGAGCACAAACTCTGGTAATGTTTAGGAACGGGAAGAGTGGTTGAGAAAGGGGTTGGGTAACTTTACTTCGGAGTTTGAAAAATGCATTAACTTAAGCACTTTCAAGTGTACAGTGTCCTCTAGCTGCTTCTGTGTTTCCATAGCCACATCCGTAGGGTTTTTTTTCTCATTAGGATTTTGTTTTAGATGCCCATATTTAATCTGGAAATCTAAGAATTCCCCTATAAATGTGGCGAGAGGGATTTGATTCTGAAGAATCGAGAGAAATGAGCACCAGACACTGCTGTGCAGTGGGGTATCCATAGATAATTCCTCAGAGTTCAGTCCCTCCGCAGGTGACAGTGTTGTCTATGTTCTTACTTTCAAGTAAATGTTTTTTCCTTGCTGCAGAAAGAGACCATTGATCCTAAAATATTTTATATTACCCCTGCTTCAAACTAAAGTGTTCTGTTTTGTCACAATGTAGCTGGTGTCAGTATTGTGACTGACCACATTATCAGTAGTAATTTTTTAAAGACTTAGCACCCATAGAGAGACCATTAAAATAGTTCAAGAAAACACATGTATCATACATACACTTTTGTTTTAAACCTATTTTTATAGATTGTGAAAGATACACTCTTAAATGTTTATTTGGAAATACAGTAGATCTATTTTGCAGTGTTTCCCATCTCTGTACACCAGTACAACTGTGTGCTGTGGACCAGTGACAGATCCTTCTGTAACTTTCCCCACCTTAAGTGTGCTCTTTTATTTTGACTAATGCCAACTCTAGAACAAGGAGGAAAGAACAGGGATGCAATGCAGAAGCTGGGGCACTGTGAAGCATAGTGTGGTTATCTGCTTGGATCTGTCAGGCCCAGCAGGATCCGTGTTCTCTCTCTGTGTACCTTCGTAATTGGAATGTTAATGTGTTCTATAAATTAACAAAACTAAAACGTTTGAGGAGGAGCACTTCCTTGCAGATTGAAATGTCAAGTGTGAGATGCTGTTTTCTTTAGGTTACTTTTTACTAGGGTTTAGATGCTGTATGCTCAAGGCTTAAGATAGATATATTTCTGTTGGCTTTGTATATTTTGTTAATGGATGCATGGTATAATTTATAATATATTCTGTAGAGCAGATGTGGCCTCTGTATCTTATTTCGGGTGGGCACTTCGCGGGTGCCCGTAGCTGGGGGGCTGGGCTGGGGCTTCTGCTCTCCCTCCTGCAGTTCCAGCGGGTGGTGGGCACCCCGGGACCCCCCGAGCCCTGGGACCCCCTGGGACCCTCCCCGAGCCCCGGGAACCCCCGAGCTCCCGGGCCCGCATGCCGTGGGGCTCGCGCTGAGCTCCCGCCGCCGTCCGGCTCTGTCCCCGAGCACCGCAGCGGAGGTGCCCTCAGCCCGTGGCTGCTGAGGGAAAGCAAAGCACCTTTTCCCGGCTGCGTCGAGGGAAAAGCCCGAACGCCGCCGCGCCAGCAGAGCCCGCGCCGGTTCGGCCGGGCTGGCAGCCCGTGAAGCCTTCCTGCCCAGCACAGCCCGGCCCCGGCCCCGCCCCCGGCCCCGCCCCCGGCCCCGGCCCCGCCCCCGCCTCCGGCCCCGGCCCCGCCCCCTCGCGTCACGCCGCCGTTTCCGGCGGGGCCGGGCCGGGCGGTCATGGCGGAGCTGGCAGCGGCCGATGAGCTCGCGAAGCTCGAGTACCTGTCGCTGGTCTCCAAGGTCTGCACCGAGCTCGACAACCACCTGGGCATCAACGACAAGGACCTGGGTAAGCGGGGCGGGCACGGCAAGGGCTGTGCGGCGCGTTCCGGCCCGGCGGCGGCGCGGGCTGGGCTGGTGTAGCCCTTTCTGTCGGCCCAGAGGCGTTTTGCGAAGGGGCGTTTCGATTTCAGGCGGCGAAACGCATTATTTTTCTTCAAAATGAAACCCGTGAGCCTGAGGAAGCGATTCGCTCTAGGTTCCCGGGGAGGGGGGCTGTAGGGCAGCTTCCTCAGCAGAGTGCCCTGGCGGGTCCCGCACCGCGGTCCTGCCGCAGGCCCAGCCCTTACGCTGCCTTTTACTTACTTGTTTTAATTTACTGCCTCCTTTTTCCTCGCAGCCGAGTTCGTGATAAGCCTCGCCGAGAAAAATACTACGTTTGACACATTTAAAGCAATTCTGTTGAAGAATGGTGCTGAGTTCACTGTGAGTGAGACCTGAATGTAGTTTAACATGTTCTCCTTGTCTTGGTATATTTTATAGAGCTTTTTATTTTAAAGAGACAGTTATGAGGAGTAATTATGGGTTTTCTTCAATTGGAAAACTGTACTAGTTGGCTAATGAGTGTTCCAGTCTCATCAAGTCAAGTCTCCCCCTCCCTTCTTTTTTAAAAACTTTTGTAGTGTTTGAAAAGCGTCCTTCTAAGGACTTGAACTGCTTATTGTCATGCTGAGCATATAAAATACAGAAGAAATAACTTTTGATGAAGGCAGAGATTGTTGTAAGTCTTCTTATGATGTTTAGATGTTATGTCTATCAGTTCCTTGGAAATAACTGTGGTTGGATTAAGTAGCTGATTAAAAATGACAAAGTCGTTTAGATGGAATTATTGTAAAAATTTTTAGGTTCAACTTACTCTACCTTTTTAGGATGTACATGAAGTCCAGTGACACTTTCTAAAGACCAGCCCACATCTCCAGAATTGAGCTCTTTTTGTCCTGCTGATAAACCCTCACTTGTGCCTTCTAATTAAGAAATTACTGCAACAGTTTTACTTTAAGTATTTTCTTAAATTTTTCAGGATTCCCTCATTAGTAACTTGCTGCGTCTTATACAGACAATGCGGCCTCCACCGAAAGCATCTACAAGCAAAGGTATGCAGGACCAGTGGTTCAGCATTTGGGGAGATTGATGCAGTTACTGTCCCAGTCTTGTAAGGCAAATCTTACTGTTGCAATGTCCATCCTGCTGTTGTTATTCTGAGTACTTTGCTTAGAGTATTTGTCTTTTGCGTATTCACTAATAATTAGAATTTTATTGGTACATGGTATTCCTCGAATTCAATCTCTGTAAAAACTGTATGAGCCTTTGCATTTAGATGAAAGTGAAACTTTGTATTGAGTTATAGAAAAGTCAGGAGTGAATTGTTCTCGTACTTCTAAGTTTTGGGTTTCATTTGCTTGTTTTTGTGTTTTGGTTTTTTTTCCATTTTAAATCTCAAAATCAGAGACGACTGTTAAACCCAAATCGGAGAAAGAAAAGTTGAGGGAATTGTATCCAGCCCTTTGCAGGCCAGACAATCCCAACATCAGGGTAAGGTCATAATTTCAGATTTCTTTTGTGATTATGCGAAAACTTAGAAGGGCTTTTATTATTTTTTTTCCAGTTAATGTCAAGCTTTTTTCATGTTAATATGAGTGTCTCCTGCTAATGCATGGATAGAAGTGAGCCTGAAATGAGAAATGAAATGTGGAAGAGGCAGAAGGCTGCTGTTACTGCACATTGTTACAAAGAACAGCTGTTACAGCGATTGCCGTGTTGATATTGCTTCGCAGAATATCTGGAATATGAGACTCCTGTGACATGAAATGTGTAGCCTGGCCTTTCTTATATGACATTCAAAGTAACGATGGGTTACAAACTGCCTAAAAGTTTGGATATTCAGATGCTACTGAGGGACTTGTGTTTTCCATTTCTGTAATAATTTGAGATGTTAAGACGGATCTCTCTTTTGTATAAATGGAAAAGAGCTTTATTACTTTTTTCTGTGTCACATATTGTGTCTGATCTCTTTTTATTTTGTGTTCTTTCTAAATAGATACATGTATGACTATCCTTTCTGTAGATTAATTCTGTGACAGACTTTTTATCAGCTTTTCTACAGAACAATTTTCTGTTCTTGCAGAATATGCTGGATGAAGATGATGTGAAAGTGGCAGCTGATGCCCTGAAAGAGCTTGAAGCTCTGATGCCTAGTGCAGACAGGCAGGGCAAGCAGAGGGGCAGCGACCACCGGTGGGTGTCTGGTATGGCTGAGGGAAGGGTCTTGACCACTGGCATTGGCTGCTCATTCTGTTCTGAGGGGGAATTTCACTGCAAAGATGTAACGTTTGTTTGTTAGGGCGAAGAAAAGGAAGAGGAGCCGAAGTCGTAGCAGGGACAGGAAGCGAAGGCACCGATCACGCTCTAGGTCTCGTTCCAGGACTTGGGAAAAGAGCAAGGGGAAATCCAGATACCGGTCAAGGAGCAGAAGTCGGAGTCTCAGTAGGGACCGCAAGGATCGAGAAAAGTACTTTGAGAAGAGCCATGAGAAATGGAGAGACAAGCATATAGACCGTCCACCCCCTGAGGAGCCTTCCATTGGAGACATTTACAATGGCAAAGTCACAAGTATAATGCAGTTTGGATGCTTTGTGCAGCTGGAGGGCCTGAGGTATGTTCTGATATTCACAACAGATCCATTAGAAAAAACAGCATGTGAACATCCACAATCAATCAGTTGTCAGCAAAATATTTTAATCTAGATTCTAAGTGATCTGAAGGACTGTCAGAGTAATAACTTACAATGGCTCACATTTCCTGTTTCACCCCTAGGAAGCGTTGGGAGGGCTTGGTCCATATCTCAGAGCTGCGAAGGGAAGGACGGGTTGCCAATGTTGCTGATGTTGTGAGCAAAGGACAAAGAGTCAAAGTCAAGGTGTTATCCTTTACTGGATCCAAAACCAGCCTGAGCATGAAGGTATGGAGGTGCCAGAATTTTTAAAATTATGCCTCTTTTAGCTACTTTTTTACTCTTTTAGCTGGACACTAATTACCTGTTCACATGGGAGTTAAAAACCAAGATACCATTCTGTATTTGTGGTCTATTATTTTAATCATTTTCTGTAGGTTCTTTTTTGATGCAACATTCCTAACAATTTTTTGGCTTGATGTGATAGCTAAGAGGCAGGGCAAATCTTTAGCTGTTGCTGTTTGTCTTCCTTTTTCAGTGGGAGATATGCTTTTCATTTTAATTTAAATCACTGCTATTGCCAAGGCAGAGTAGAATGTTCCAGGCCTGGGCTTGTGCTTACCTGGTAGTGCCAGCTAAAAAAAATAAAAAGCCTGCAAACCAGCTTTTTCTGTGAATGGGCTGTTATTGGCATTAGGAAGCACCAGAGTTAATAGATAAGGAAAAGTACAATATAGGTAGAGCTGACTGATTAACCACTCTAATGTAGGATGTTGATCAAGACACTGGGGAAGACTTGAACCCAAACCGGAGAAGAAACCTGGTTGGAGAAACCAGTGAGGAAACCTCTATGAGAAACCCAGACAGACCCAGCCACCTGTCCCTGGTGAACGCCCCGGAGGTGGAGGATGACAGCCTTGAGCGGAAACGCCTCACCCGAATTTCAGACCCAGAGAAGTGGGAAATAAAACAGGTGTGTGCTGCGTTCAGGGAAATAGGTTGCCAGTCACTAAAATTACCAGCTTCTGGATGGGTTGATTGTTTGTGTAACTTACTCCTTACCTCTGAATTACTGTCTTCTTCTGGTTTGGGACTATTACCTTAGTTCTAACTATGAAATGAAGGTTGGACCTCCAGCTGTCACTGTGACCTGTGGGATTGAGATCTTTATCCAGTGACACTTAGATAGTGTTGGATTGTCAGTACAATCCCACATAAGCCACCTACCTCACAGAGGTGCTACTGGAATAACAAAATGACTGCTTGGTCAGAGACTGGGTGACTCAGGGAGAAGTGTGCCAGAATGTAGGACCATTCCTTTGTTTCTGTTTTACAGGAATTATGTTAGAACTGAGTTGCAGGTGTGAGTTGTGTTCATTCATGGGGACAAATTCATGTTGTATCTGTTCTGTTCCCAGATGATTGCAGCTAATGTGCTTTCCAAGGAAGAGTTTCCTGACTTTGATGAGGAGACTGGGATTCTTCCTAAAGTTGACGATGAAGAAGGTATTTCTGTAGTTTTATTGCTGTAAATTCCTTTTGTTTCTGGATGTGTTTTGATTCAAAAAGAGATTGATGATAGAAGTGACTGAACCATCTTGGAATTTGTCATCATCTTACACATTTGGAAGTAGAGTTGCTCTGGCTGTGCTATTAGTGGCATTTGGATATGCCCTGTCTGTGGACTTTTATTTGCAGAGTTTTCACTAAGTACCTCATAATCAAGTATACACAGGAAGCACTGTTTAAAAGAAGCACTTTTACGTACCTGGAAGGTGATTAACTTTTCTGTAACAATTGCCGCTTGTCGATTTTAGATGAGGACCTTGAGATTGAGTTAGTTGAAGAAGAGCCACCATTCCTTCGAGGTCACACTAAACAGAGCATGGATATGAGTCCCATTAAAATAGTAAAGGTAAGAGATGTTCAGGGCTAAAACCAATGTAATTGTTTTAATTAAATAAATATTTTGGAATTCAATGACCAATTTCCCACCTGCACGTTACTGAGAAGCCCAAGAAACATTACCACTGAACCGAAGCTCCTTCCTAATGAATCCGAGTTCTAACTCATGGGTGACGGTGAAGTGGAATAATGGAACTGAAATACCATTTCATATAAGTGTGTTATAACATACTTTCTCTGTTCTGCTTTTTTTAATCTTCTGAAAGTTGAAGGTAGCAGATAAATACTTTTCATTAGTTGTGCCCATAATTCTTCTGACTGGACAGTGTAAGGATGCTCCATATTAGTCGTGACCATGGGAGGTCATGAGGCTAGGCTAATGGAAATATCCTGGAAATCTTGTAGTCAAAATTTACCATCTTTCAAAAAGATGCTTCTAAAGGACAGTGACAACAGGGAGATAATTGAAGTTGAAGGAATTGTAGTACTTGAAATCTTAACTTTTTTTTCTTGCTTTCCAGAATCCAGATGGTTCCTTGTCACAGGCTGCAATGATGCAGAGTGCTTTAGCTAAAGAGAGGCGAGAACTTAAGCAAGCCCAGAGAGAAGCAGAGATGGATTCTATCCCCATGGGCCTCAACACGCACTGGGTGGATCCTCTCCCTGATGGTATGTGTGAGCACAGGTGAACTGTGCCTCTTTAGTGATAGTTGAGCAACCCAGGACAAATGTCTTGATACTGTTTGTCTGCCGCACTTTAAAAATGAGTCAAAGAAATGCTTTTCTAATGAAATGGAAGAGGGAACGTCAAGGGAAATGTACAGATATATCCTGTAATAGTGGGTGTGTACATATAGAAACTTAAACATGTAAACATACAAGATAGAAGGCCTTGGATGATGGAGCAATTGGAACAGGATCATCAGGGTGTATGCTGTGTGAACCTATGTGTAATGGTGAAATTCTTTGTTTCTTTTCTAGTGGATGGAAGACAAATAGCTGCAAACATGCGAGGTATTGGGATGATGCCAAATGATATCCCAGAGTGGAAGAAACATGCATTTGGTGGCAACAAAGCTTCTTATGGTAAAAAGACCCAGCTTTCCATCATTGAACAGAGAGAGAGTCTTCCAATCTTCAGACTGAAGGAGCAATTGATAAAAGTAAGACTCTTAAAAGGGGATTCTGATTTGAGCAAGCAATAATTTAAAATAAACATTCTTGGTTTAGCTTGTTGGCAGGTGAAGAGCCAGCTGATAAATGCAGAACCTTAGTTCACAATATTTATTTTAAAATATTATATATATATCTATATATTTTAAAAAAGCTCCAGATATTTATTAATGTAAGTCAAAATTGATAGTAGGATCATGTGGGCAAGGGATGAGTCAGCTGAACAATGGGTAAGCAGGTTGCTGACTTGATCATTAAGAATACTTGTATGAGTTTTGGTCTGGGTCAACTGAACCAAGAGCAGTAGGTTCTCAGTCTAGTCTTAGATAGACTACACTGATTTTGTTTGGGATGTTGTTTGTTTTTTAAAAGTTTTGACATGTGTATCTATTTTGACATTTTCTAGGCTGTGCATGACAACCAGATTCTGATTGTTATTGGAGAGACAGGATCAGGGAAAACAACACAGATTACCCAATACCTGGCTGAGGCAGGGTATACCTCAAGAGGGAAGATTGGATGTACTCAGCCTCGCAGAGTGGCTGCAATGTCTGTTGCGAAGAGGGTGTCAGAGGAATTTGGTTGCTGCCTGGGACAAGAGGTAAGTTTTCCTGGTGAAGAACAGGCCAAAATAAGCATGAGGAGAAGAGGAAACATCAACACTGGAGCTAGTTTACTTGTGTGTCCAGGTGTCTGTTCCCTTGTAGGCTATAAAATGAGTTTGAGGAATAATCAGACTGGGAGTTAGTGATGCTAAGAGCTTAATTCTGTAGCTTTAGTTTCTGTGCAACTCTTCTTTCTAGGTTGGCTACACCATTCGATTTGAAGACTGCACTAGCCCTGAAACTGTCATCAAATACATGACAGATGGTATGTTACTGAGGGAGTGCTTGATAGATCCAGATCTGACCCAGTATGCCATTATTATGCTGGATGAAGCCCATGAGAGGACCATACATACAGATGTGCTCTTTGGACTCCTGAAGAAGGTAATGTAGCATTGGATTTTTATTGCTTCAGTGTTCTGTTTGTTAGGTATGGGTAGGAGAGCACAGGCAAAGGTGAGGTCACACAGGTCAGGTTCATTCATGTGTTCCAAGAGTCTCTTCTGAAATAGAGCAAATGCTAGTAAGGGTTTCCAGTCTGAACCTTAGTAAGATGAGCCTCCGTGTGAAGACACAGCAAGCAGAATGCAGCAGAAACAATGAGAATTGGCCATCCCAGCTGTTCATAATGGTGAATGAACAGGAGTGTCCTTCTCTGCCAAAGGCTTTCTTGTGATAATGCCACTAGGAGAGGTTTGGAATGGGACCTCAGTGGTCAGTTTTCTGAAATTCTGAGTACTGGAATGAACCACCCCCCTAGTCAGACATTAGAACACCTGATATTACAAGTTGTGTTTCTCTGACTTTAGTCAAGTGCCATATGTCAATGGTTCCAAAGGCAATAAATGACTTGAGAACTTTATGTCCTGCTCCAGACAGTGCAGAAACGACAGGATATGAAGTTGATAGTGACGTCAGCAACGCTGGATGCTGTGAAATTCTCTCAGTATTTCTATGAAGCACCAATCTTCACAATTCCTGGCAGAACATACCCAGTAGAAATTCTGTACACAAAAGAGCCAGAGACAGATTATTTGGATGCCAGTCTGATTACAGTGATGCAGATCCACTTAACAGAGCCACCAGGTGAGCGGACAATGGTCTGGGGTTATTGGTGATTCAAGGACCTGTGAGCAAGATCTTTCAGTAAGTCATGGATCATGTTAGAAACATGAGTAAAATACTATCAGCACTATCCTCTCTTGTTTGCAAATACAGTAAAATGCTGAAAAAGTTGGGTGGAAGACGGCAGTATGTTGCCTCTGTCTAAGAGTTGTTGCACTGAGGCTGGCAGAAGTTGGGGATCCTCTGTTTTAAGTGGAAAGGGTGAGGAATGGAAATCTGGTAATGCAGGAGTTGGACTGAACTGAGTTGATTCTGTGGATGTTTAATCTACTTCCTGTATAGGTGATATCTTGGTGTTTCTAACTGGTCAGGAAGAGATTGACACTGCCTGTGAAATCCTGTATGAAAGGATGAAATCTCTAGGACCTGATGTTCCAGAGTTAATTATCCTACCAGTATATTCAGCTTTACCCAGTGAAATGCAAACCAGGATCTTTGACCCAGCCCCACCAGGAAGCAGAAAGGTAATTTCATATACATGTGCCTACATCTTTTGCTGATACATTTTAATAGTGAGGTGTATTACACTGAAAGAATTATATAGCTTTGGAGAAAAGATAACTTAAACAGCTTAGACCATATTTTTGATTGTTTACATACAGAGTTATCTAAGCCTTTGGAAGCATTTATAAAAACATCTGGTGTAGCAAACTGCTATGGAATGTTTTTGTATGTTATTTAATGCTGTCTTTAAAGGATATTAAGTTTAGTTATTCTAAAAACCTAAAGTCTAAAGGCAGTTCCTGTTGGATGGATGTGAATTTCCTCCAAGCAGCTAGTGAATATCTAGAGATATAATCTCTGGAAGGTTTGTTTCTAAATATGGGCTTTGTTTGAGGGATAGGTAAAAATTCTCCGTGAAGTCAATGCAGTCTGCTTAGAAACTTACGATTTTTCACTTGCTTTTCATTGTGTATTTTATCACGTTCTTTTCCCTTTTTGCCCAAACCTAAAACAAAGGTAGATACTTAGAACCTGTCCATCTTTGTAGATAACATTTCCTTCTGTTCTCTGTGAACACATTTCTTTCAACGTTACATGATAGTAGTTGCATTTATAACAGACTGCTTATATCATGCCACTGGATGAAGCTGAGCAGTGTGGTTGGCTTGGCAACCTGACACAGAACTTGTGCTCACTCAGGCTGTGGTTTGCAGGTCGTCATTGCCACTAACATAGCGGAGACATCTTTGACTATTGATGGAATATATTATGTAGTCGATCCTGGCTTTGTGAAGCAGAAAGTTTATAACTCCAAGACTGGAATTGACCAGCTGGTGGTGACACCGATTTCACAGGTAGGCAGTCTGTGTTTGGCTCCCCCTCTGGATGTTGTGTATCTTGCCAATGTGACATGCAAGCACAGGGGGGCAAAGTGAGGCAGTGATTAAACCACATTTTTTGATAAATCCTTGAGGCTATGCCTAAGGAATACATACTTTCCTGTGTTATATTGAAAGTGTGTCTATTACTACAAGTAAAATTGTGAATAATTAATCATTTCATTGTACTTATTTTCAAGTTTGCACCTGTTCACTGAGATCCCTTGTTACTTTTAGGCTCAAGCAAAGCAGCGTGCAGGGAGAGCTGGGAGAACAGGCCCTGGAAAGTGCTACAGGTTATATACAGAGCGTGCGTATCGAGATGAAATGCTAACCACTAATGTGCCTGAAATCCAGAGAACAAATTTGGCCAGTACAGTACTTTCCCTGAAGGTATGTATTTCACCAACTGGTAGCAAGCTAATGTGTTTAATAAATGAGGCTCTGCCTTTGAGTTTCATGAAGTACTGCTGTAATTTTGTATCCTCCTAGTGAATGGGGGTATTCTGGAAGGGAGACTTCACCAAAAGCAGTTCTGAGACACTGGGCTTGCTTCTGCATTTTTTGGAGGCAGAAGAAACAGGAATCCTCAGAGCAGTAACATTTGCTATGTAGGCTGCACTATCTTGTTAACAGATGGGACACTGTTATATCTCTTGGGTTTAGATTTGCAAAGCTGGACATCTCTAAGTGTGTCTAACTTGGGCTTTCTCCACTCCTTCTCTTCAGGCTATGGGCATCAACGATTTGCTGTCCTTTGACTTTATGGATGCTCCTCCCATGGAAACTCTCATAACTGCCATGGAGCAGCTCTACACCCTGGGAGCTCTGGATGATGAGGGACTGCTCACTCGACTTGGGCGCAGGGTAGGCAAAATAAAACACCTCTTAGCACTATCTGGGTTGCCAATATTTAGGTGATAACATGAGAGTTGTATCAGGCCTTGCCTAGCATTGTTGGTTTCCTTTTCCTATTATTCTCTTGTGTTTTGTTGGTAGCTTTTCATTTACCACAGTTACAGACCTCTTGCTTTTTAAGGAGTAACTATTATTTCTCCTTGTTCATAAGGTTACTTTTATCAATGTCTAGAAATTTCCTGTAAGTATTGGGATATTCTTGTGATAGTAAATACAGGCAAATAATTTGCTTCATGTTAGGTAAAGTTATTCTGGGTCAAACACGCTGCTCTGAAAAGTAAGTATGAAAGAAAGAGCATCGCTTTCTTTTGCACTGAGAAGACTCAAGATTTCTTCCAAGATGTTATGGAGTGCCCTGAAACATGTTTCTTGCAGATGGCAGAATTCCCCTTGGAGCCTATGCTGTGTAAGATGTTGATCATGTCTGTCCATCTGGGATGCAGTGAGGAAATGCTGACGATAGTCTCCATGCTGTCTGTGCAGAACGTGTTCTACAGGCCCAAGGTGAGGCAACTGAGCCAGGAGGCAGCAGTCTTCCAGTCCAGATGGGTTTGGTGTGACTGCCTTAGAGTGAGCAAATTTGCCAAAAGAAAACTGTAACTTGGTCAGACCATTTGCTCATGCATTACCTCTCTGATGTGCCTTTTGGTTTAAGGGCATGTAGCTGTGGTGTTGATAGTTTCTTTGCAGATGGGAAGGTAGAAGTGAGAAGTCTTATATTCTCCTTTGCATTTCCCAGTAAACACATACAGCCTAAACCAAGTCAGTCCCAGCTCTGGAGTTTAGATTGCCTTTGCATTTTCAGATACACAGAAAGTATTTCTTCATGGAACCCCTATCCTGTGCTGCTTTCTTTTAAGGCAGCAAGCAGCAGGCTCTACTGTGGTGGAATTTGACAGCAGCAGTCTCCTCTTGAATCCATTATTTCTTCCTTGTGATGGCCACCTGCAGTGTAGTCTGTTCACTTCAGTCTGTTCACTTCTGTTTTGATCTGTTTTTTGATCTGTGTAGCTGCTGTGTGTTTGATTAATCTTCTATTTGCAGATGGGAGAAATGAAGAGAGGTGTGTAGGTTAGCAGGCTCAAATCTACTGCTTCAGTTACTTATCAAGAAACATGCTGAGGTTATTTCTAGAGCAGTAAAAAAAAACTAGCTAGTTCAATGTGTGCATGTACTTCCTGCAGTATAAATGAGCAATTTAGATTGAAATGTTCTTTCAGAAGTAGGTACTGAAATTGAAAAAAATGTTTCAATTAAAAAAAAATAAAATCCTTTAATGGTCAGGTCCTTGTCACTCTCTTTAGGAGAGTATGCATCAGGTCTCTCTTTGACAAGGACAGTTCTAGGCTTTCCTTTCATGCAGGCGTAGTTTTGATTTAGGCCAGTCCCAGTGACTTAGATTCTCATCACTTGGTCCTTAGTCACTCCCTGCTGAACATTTTATGTTGCCTTAGTCTTGTCTGTTTCATGGTAGATTTAAATGTCATGGTATGAGTGACAAGGAGCCCGTGTTGTTTCAGTTGCATAAATGTTGTCTCTACAGTATAGGTACCTGATTGATGCATGTTTTTTATGTTAGGATAAACAAGCACTTGCTGATCAAAAGAAAGCCAAGTTTCATCAAACAGAAGGTGACCACCTCACCCTGCTGGCTGTGTACAATTCCTGGAAGAACAATAAGTTTTCAAATCCCTGGTGCTATGAAAATTTTATCCAGGCCCGGTCCTTACGCAGAGCACAGGACATTCGCAAGCAGATGTTGGGCATTATGGACAGGTGAGCATGTCTAAGAGGACAAATAGTGACTTTGTTTCTTATTGTTCTTACATTGTAATAGCTAGATAAAATTTACTAAACTGATGTTGGTAGCTGCTCCCAAATCTGGAGAACCCTAAGTTTTTTTCTCTCTTAACTCTTGTCCGGCAGGCACAAGCTGGATGTGGTATCCTGTGGGAAGGCAACAGTCCGGGTTCAGAAGGCCATCTGTAGTGGCTTCTTCCGAAATGCAGCAAAGAAGGATCCCCAGGAAGGTTATCGGACACTCATTGACCAACAAGTAGTCTATATCCACCCATCCAGTGCTCTCTTCAACAGGCAGCCAGAATGGTAAGAAAGGCGATAGCATGTAATTTTCTGTTTCTCTTCAGACTGTATAACTGAGAAAGTTGTGGTTTGCACTGGTTGTGGAGTACAGATCTGAGGAGAGGTTCCTGATTTCTCAGCAATGAGCAGAGTGAGAAAAGTTTCAACACTGCTTTTGGCCCTTTCTGCTGCTAAATTTAGTGTCTGTGCAGAGATGAGATTGACTTTTGGAGCCAAGGCCAGGCCTGAAGTCTGCAGTTCCATGTTTCTGTATTGTGGAAGTGAATTTAAAACACTGAGTGTTGAATAGAGGAAAAGGATTATTTTAAATGGAATGAAGGAATTCTGTGCTGAAGAGTGGTTGTGAAGTAAGAAGGGGGGAAAATAGGAATAGCTCTTCTGGATGGTCCTTTTGGAGCCTGCATTGGAGCTTATAAGGAGCCTTATGCTCAAGGAGATAAAGGAGCAAGCTTAGATACTCCAGCTCTTGTCTTGTTGCTTCTTGTTTGGAAAAACTGGTTTCCAAAGTTGTTGTCCCTTTTCACAGGGTGGTGTATCACGAGCTGGTGCTGACGACCAAGGAATACATGCGGGAAGTGACAACTATCGATCCTCGCTGGCTGGTGGAGTTTGCACCAGCTTTCTTCAAGGTTTCTGACCCCACCAAGCTGAGCAAGCAGAAGAAACAGCAGCGGCTGGAGCCACTGTACAATCGCTATGAAGAGCCCAATGCTTGGAGAATATCACGGGCATTCAGGCGGCGATGAGCTTAGTTCCCTCCTGGACTCTTGCTGGTTTTCTCTTTGTGGGACTGTGACTTTTGCATTGCTGCCAGTGTCCTATTGGACAGGATGTGCCCGTGAAGCTCACCTGCGTCATGAACTGGTTGTCACCCCTGCCAGGGGAGGAGCCCAAGGAGTGCCCTGGCTGTGGCACAGATGTGCTGCAGCTCCACAGGACGTGGGTCTTTTCCATTTAAGAGGCAAAACCTAAGACTTGGAAGTCTGGGCACTGAGCTGAACAACAAAAGATAGTGATTAAAAACTGATTGTTCACCAACCTGTATTTTGAGTGACCTAGCAAATAGAGGCTGGAATAGTTTGTTTCTTTACTCTGCTGAAAGGGATTTATTTCTACTTATCCTCTTGTACAGTGGCTGCTTTTTTAGAGCTGCTTGTTCTCAATTTTTCCTATTTTATGTATTTTCCTGTTCCTTGTAACTATTTCTTTTAATCAAGCCATCAGTGGTGAGACATTTAGTATCTGTGGCTTTGAAACCAGGCAGGAAAGACCTCTAGAAACCCAGCTAGAATGTCAGTTATGTTTGGACAATGGCACAGGTAGGAGTGCAAGTCTTTTGCTTCATCTCCATCTCCTGGGTGCTGAAGGCTGGTATGTTTGCCAGTAATTACCACATCCCCTCTGCAGCATGGCTCTAAGAAATAGTTACAGATGTTTAGACTTTCTATACGACGTGTCATGTGTTTTATTTTTACTTAGAATTTTGTTGACATCACACCTATTGGGTTTTTCGATAGAATGTGCTCTTTCAGCTAAAATGTCTGTAAAAATATTGTTAAGTTTCTTCTTTAAAAAGAAGTTGACTGCCCAATGTGTACTATGTCATGCCAAAGCTATCTGTAAATTACTTTTTCTTTGCTAACAGATGAAACTCGACTCCATAGCTGAGGCCCACATCAGTGGCTGAGGTTCAGGGAAAAGCTAATTAACACTGTGGAGCTTGGTTCAGTAGCCAGTGTACTGTCAGCACGGAGCACGGGTGATGCAGCTGCAGAGAACTGTTTCCCTAACACCAGGGTCAGCAGGAGGTTACATATTTTACTGTGATCTTTCAGGCCTGGTTGTGAGCATGTCAAGGGAGCAAAGTGTTTATTTCTTGAACTCTATCAAGATTCAGAAGTAAACATGCATTCCTGAGCCCTCTGGATCAGCTACCCAAAGCTGTGACCAAGATGTGCAAAGCAAACTCCGAAGGTAAGGGAGGACCAGTCAGGAGCTCAATGAAATGATGCTGGCCAAAGACATAGACCAGTTTATTAATTATAGTATTTTTACACTCATAAATAGTAAAGGCAGCTTATACCAAAGGAAGGGTTCCTCTTCACCCTTGCTTCTGGGATGCCAGTTGGGGACAGGGCAAGGCAGGAGGGCCACGATCTGCCAGTACACCAAGTCTGGACTGCACAGGGCATGCAAAGGCAGCAGCAGAGCAGGCTGCTCTGAGCATCTGGCCTCTCTTCAGGCAGAGAATGCTGCCTTTTATGGCTCTTACTCGGGGACAAGGCAGGGAGGGTTGGCATTAGCCATATAGGGGAGAGTCATTGGGGGAAATCAGGCTTTCAATCAATATGCAGAATTTTCTCTACAGGCTACCATGCTGGCAGGATTGGTAATGCTCTGTATTCAGCAGCTAAAACATCAAACTAAAGCGGTAGGAAACAGGCTTTTTCTGTATGGGCACACTGTACTGCTCCTTGTCTAACTGGGAACGTTGTTGGAGCTGCTAATTAAAAAGACATCTCTTAATAAGGATGTGGTGCTCATTATAAATGTTAACTATTGTGGAAAACCCGTCAGTTGCTGCGTTGGGCTTCAGAGAGAGCTGCCTTTTCAACACATCAGGATTTCCCTCAAACATGCAAAGATTTGTGGAGTCTGAATTCTGATATTAAGATCTATGTATGGTTTAGGTTACTTCGTACAGCATTTTTTATCACACCTCCACTAGGTTCTTTTCTTGCCTCAGATGCCAAGCCCAGGATGGGCACACTAAAAAGCCTGACAGGTCTTCAAAGATCCTGAGGATGTTGAAGAAATTTTTCACTTTGGCAAAGCCACAATTCTACACTGAGCTGGTATCTCAGGCCTTGCTGCTTCCCACATTCCCTCTATCTGAACATGGCATTAGATTTGACCTGTGTCCTGGATAATGGGATCTGGTATCTCTTCAGTTCCCCTAAATTGGGTTTCATGTACTCCAGGACTGCTCTAATCCTGGCCAGTGCCTCCAGCTACCCTGCTCAGAGTGCTTAAATACTAGAAAGTCCTGGCATGAGCAAGGAGGTAATAAGGCAGGAGCATGCATGTACAAGACAACAAGTATTCCCCCAGGAAAGTGTTAAGATGTGTGCCCACCAGTCCTACAGCCATCCTGGGAAGGCAAGACTGGCCTTACAGAGCTGAGTACCTCTGGTCAGAGATGAGGGCAGGTGGCAGAGGTTCACTACATGTACTGGAGGAATGGAGTCAGCAGTGGCCTTGTAGCATTCCCATATCTAAAAAAAAGCCCAGCTGGGACAGCATCCCCTCCCCGTCCAAGGAGAGGGACTGTGTCAGGTGTGTTCGGGCTGGCAGGAGGCACCAGTTACCTGGCGTGCTACTCAAGCTGTAACTGCACTGCTTGGAAGATGCTTGTGTGACTAAGTACATGTCCTATCCTGGCACATAGGAGGGTCACAAGCACACAAGAACCATGTCTGTTGTGAGGTGATTATCCACGTGTGTACCTGAACCCTTTTTCTGACCTAAGCAGGTATTTATAGTGCTGGCCTGAAAAAATGCTGATACCAACTGAATACTAACCAGCCATCTTCTATACGCAACCATGTATGCAATATATATAGATATATATATATGCAGAGCACTGTATTGCCAACCATGCTAGTACATGTAGCCTTTGCTGTAAAGCTGGGGAGGGAAGCTCCCAAAGTCTGGCAGATACGTGGCATTTTCATCCAGGTGAGAAAGAGGCACCGTGTCCTCCTCACTGATCTGCCGCTCAAGCTCTGCCTTCAGCGCTGGTCGCTGATTGTCGGGGAAGGCCAGTGAGAACAAGGCTTCGGGCTCACACACAAATTTGTACACGTAGCGCTCCCCAGCCACCTGCAGGAGAGAGATGAGGTGAGGTGAATGCTGCAGGCCCGAGGGCAGCACTGGGCAATGCTGCTCAGCACCGGGGAAGGCTTGCAAAGACATCTGTGTGCCCTGAGTCATGTCAGAGTTGTAAACTTCTGCTGTCTTCCTGCAGCTCTGATCTCCTCTGGAACAGTTCCTGGGAAATGGGATGCTGCCAGCTGACTCTTTGTCCAGGTAACAACAGCATCAGCAGTCCCTGAGCAGTCTGTACTGTGAAAGCTGCACTCTCAGTTGTCTCTCCAGTGCCCTGGATCTGGCACAGACCATCCTTACCACATAGGGCAGAGCCCTAGGCAGCCTTTCTCTCACAAGAGCAAGTCTAGACCATAAATTCCAACTCTCCTGACTGCAGACATATACGGAAAAAGAAAGAAATCATGATTCGCCCTTATTTCTAATTATTTCTAATCCATTGCCTACATTCAGCTCCTTCCCAGATTCCCCATTTAACAGCTGCAAAGAGAGGTTGGGGGGAGAGCAATCTCGGGATGCCTGGATTGCTCAAGCACATTCTGTACCTGTCTCAAACAAGAGAAGCATCACTTAAAGTCAGAACCTCCTCCTGCTTTGCAAACTGACCTTCTGCATGATGCCTTTCTCATAGTAATAGCGAAGGGATCGACTCAGCTTGTCATAGTTCATGGCTGGACGGTTCTTCTGGATCCCCCACAGCCTGGCCACCTGCAGAATAAAGCATCAAATTGTGGGAATGTCTGTGATACCAACCCAAGGGCAAAAGAACATCATCCAGCTGGTTCTCTTTTGAGGAATGGTACCACAACATACATGAACATTTAAATAATAGATTCATCAATAATTTAGCAGCTTTATAACAAGAATAGTAAACTCAAGCTGAAGCACACTGTGTCACAGAGAAATTGTCCTTGCTACTACAGGGCTTGTTTGCTGTCACCACTTTTCCTCCTCACTCTCCAGTACACTGAAAGCTTGAGAATGCTAAAGGGCTGCTTCATCGTATGCTACACTTGATCTTCAAGGGTCTCATGTTTACCAGGAGCCCAAGGGTGAGGGAACACTGGAAGAACCAGGTGCCTTCCTCCTCCTATATGATTTTCAGCTTTGTCCATGAGACTCAGAAATCTGTTGTAAGCCTACATCAACCTACCAAGACAACTCATCTGCACTGAAAGTGCCAATAAAGGTTGTTCTATAGCAAGAACAGGGCTAAATGTACCTCTTACTGAAACAAGATATGAGCAGATATTATAGACACATCTTCCAGACACTGTCAGGTATCACTGTGGGTTTTACAACATGGCAGCATTAGACATTACACCTTAGTTAATGTCATTTCAATGTAAAGATAGACTAGGACACATTTCTTTCAGATTCTTATGAGAACTTGTGCAATCAGTAGTGTTCAAAACTCCAAACCTCTATGTCAGCCTCAAGTATGGAGCACGATAAGACAGCATAGCTCACTGCAAACTTGAAATTGAAGTATCTAGGGAAGTGAAGGCAGTGGGCAACTTGACTCACTGCGTAGCTGAGATTCTAAACTTACATACAAGCAGCCTGCCTTAAACCCAGTATTTCACCCAAGTGTTTTGATCTCTTCTGAAAACCTTGTCTTGATGCAGGGTCTAGAGAGAACCACTGATAGGCAGAAGCTTCACAGGGAAGAGGGAAGGGAATTTGCAGCCCCAGACAGTGTCTGCTTCCCCTGATCCTGTAGAAAAACTCGATAGTTTCACCTCTTCTGGCTCAATGAGCTTGAACTCCATCCCTCTACCAGTCCAGGCAATGAAGTGGGAATTGGTCGGGTCATCCAACAGAGCCACAAGAAATTGCCAGAGCTGGAGGGATCCGCGTCTTTGGTATGGAGGTCCTTCCCAATACGCACCAGCTTCCTGCTTGATGTCTCCTGCTGAGAAGTACAAACACGATGTTTCTAAGAGTAACAGTGCAAAAACCTTTAGGAAAAAAAGAAAACACATTTTCAAATTTCACAAATATTTACCTGGAATGTTTCAGTTCACATGAAACAGAGTGGCCAATTCACAAGAAACTCTTTCAAAAGCAGCTCTGATGAACCTCACCATTAAGCTGCTTATGCTACAAGGCCTGTTTGCTGCTAAGAAAGCCCAAGACATGGAATACCAGAAAGCTGGGTACAAACCACAACTGCAAGAACACAGTGTAACAAACTATCTGGACACTGGTCAAGTGACTAGCAAAGATGCTGGATAACCCTTATCTTACACCCAAACTCCAAGCCATTCTTTCTCCAACCTTCAAATTTTTCTGGAACAACACAGACATCATCAGTAAAGGACCTCATCTGCTTGTCATAGCTGCAGCCTGAAAGAGAAAGCAACATCAGCAGTCACAGCCAGCCAGGGCCATACCAGAGGGCAATTCCATGCAGGAAAAAGAAGACAGTCACTGCTTTTCTTACCTAAAGTGTCTTCTGTGTTTGAGTGGCTTGGATAACTCTCAGCATTTATGTACATGGAAGGACAGTCAGGAACATCTACAGAACAATTACATTTTTCCAGGGGTACTATGACAATGTAAACAGAGAGCAGTAGCTTCTCTATGTTTTTGCAGACAGTGTCCAAAGACCACCAGTGATGGATGTTCACCCAGGAGTTGCTCACCACCACTGATGCCTGGTTTATGCAGTCAGGAAGAACTTGTTCTGCCTACCTGAGTCGCACATATAGTCCACCTGCTCCTGCTTGACCACCACAGCTGCTGGGTACTGGTGGCTGCTGCCTGCCTGGCTTGCTTGCTCATATCGGGGGTCATGGTGCTCCTGTTTGAAGCCCTGATGAGGGTACTGGAGACAGGGCTTAGACATCTGGCACTGGAAGTCAGTGGGGTCTTCCCGGGCCATGCCTTGGGAGGAGGGGAAGGAACGGCACATCTCCACAGGTGGCTGATACACAGAACTAGAAGAAGAGAGGGGACATTAAATGGTTGCTTTTTTGGCCCTCTAGTTTCTGCCCTGATCACAGGCTGGTTGGTTGAGGGACAGAAACTTTCTCAGCCTGTTGCTAGGGCTGTATGAGCTCACTCATAGCTGGGACAAGGAAGGGACCCCAGGGAAGGATGTTTCTGGGGGTAGCTGCTCCACAGCCCATCATTCACAGAATCTGACAGGGTTAAGGTTATGGACTTCGAACTCCAGGCAGCTTCAGTGAATCCCATGGGAGGGGATCCTGTGCTCACTGTAAACTGAGCACTTCCATCTGGATGCTGCAGCCCATTCTCCCTGAATCACCAAGGAGGGCATTCCTTCTTGCCAGTGGCTGCCTCCTCCTGGCAGTAACTCACCCGTTTTCATTGAGGTATCCACAGCTGGATGTGGAGTGGGGTGGCCCCACAGGGGTCAGGAAGCTCCTGTCCTGTCTAGGTAACTTTTGAAGTGGTGACTGTATCAGGATTCCTTGGCTGGCGGACTTGATTCCAACTCGTCTTGGTTGATCATAGGCACTGGAACAGTCAAACAAATGTTGGAGCATTACACTTTTCCAAGGAGGACTTGTGGCAGCATCTGGGAACAACATGTCAAAGGCAAACATGCTGTCCCCCTGTGCAGCCACCTAGGCCAGAAAAATCCCAGCATAAACTCCCTGCTCTCTGATTACTGATTGACCCCACACACAATAGCAATGACCCTTCAAGCAGGAAACCAGGGAAGGTGTCTGTGCTGAGCAAGCCACACTATAGCTCAGGCAAGGGCCTGCCACTGTGGGCAGTGGTATCAGGTGTGGGACAGATAATGCAGTAGCACTTGGTTTCAGGACAGCCTCTCCTTGTGTAAGCCACATTACCTGGTATAAAGGCACTGCTCACTGTGGTGCTGAAATGGCTGCTCATGGCTGCAGGACAGCGTGGGCTCCGAGGGGCTCTGTGGCTCCTTTTTAATCTGAGCAGGAGGGCTGTGAAAAGCTAGTGCAGGAGAGAAAGTAAAGACCAAATTGACACTTTTCTTCTTTATGGAAAGTTACGATTATCAGCCAGTGAAAGGTCAGTGGAGATGCCACCAAGTTGTCCTTGTTCAGGTGGCTCTAAAAGAAACAAAATACCAACATGCACAGCTGCTTACTGGACTTTCCTGAGCATTGTCCTTGATTTAGTGAAGTTTGTAAGATACAATAACCTTGAAAGAGCAAACCTAAGGTAGTGCTAACGTGCTCTGTGATAATCCAGAGCACTTTGAAAAGGATTTAAAGTGGGTATTTCCTAAGCTATTCAGGTCTGGGACCATATTTTCTGTTATGTCACAAGGGATAGCTTGGACTTTTCAAGAAGCTGGATGTGTTAGGAGCAACCAATGCTTTCCAGACCCTAATAGCTGGAACAGGCTCTTACATTACAACTGACTCATGAATTCAATCAGGGTGAAAGATGAAACCATCCCTCTCCTCACATTTCTAGGTCAAAAAGAGGAAGAAATAAGATATATGACTCAGAGACCAAGCCCAGCTGTGCTGCAGGGCCAAGTCCAGGGAAAGTAGGTAAACAAGAGCAACAGTAAAAGTGCTTCATTGCAGTTTCCCTGGGAGGGTAAACACAGGAAAGGCACCAAAATTTGGATTTGCCCTTCTCCCCTGAGACACATAATCTTCCTCATGCTACTTACAGTTTTCTGAATGAAAGTCAGGCACAAACTGCTCATCACTGTCTGGAACCTGAGCTGTTGAGAGAGAGAAAGTGGGAAGAAGGGAAGAATTAGTTTTGGCACTTTGTGCAATATAATTAACAGTAAGACAGAAATAAGTATACTCAGGAAAGATCTGAGCTTTCTGCTGGGATGACTTTAGTGGCTAAGGATAGTTTGCCTTTGGGATTAATGAAAACTCGTGTGTCCTGGGTGAAACTGTGGGGAGAACCTTAGCCATAGCATATATTGTATTAGAATATTTTACTACTTCTAACTATTACTTTTACAACCCTTTAACTGCAGGGAAGGGAGAGCTTGCAGCAGATTGTTATTTAATAAAATCTGTCACTGTTGCTGAAAGAAATGCTGCTGCCAGTACATAACAGGTAAACCTACAGTTTATGCTGTGGCAGAGTGGACATTAGATTGCACTCTCAGCTCTATAGCAAATGTGGTGTAGTGAAGGTTAAGGGACATAAGGAATGGAAGCCCACTAATCTCAGTCACTTGAAGCTAGGCAAGACAAGACAAGCCAAAATTAAACCTCAGGGAATAACACCGCATTAACAGGCAGTGAATTAGAATGGAACTAGCCAAGCTTGTCACACTGCAACCATGATCCTTCAAATAACCTGTATGACAACAAACTCTAAATATAAACAATAAAAGGTGGGAAACAGAGTTAAAAAAACACCTAGAAAATTCATGGTATTAATTATCTTTAAAAATCAATATGGAAATAGAAGAAATGACTGGGATCACATTGTATGACCCGAGTTTGGATTTTGCAGCCTATGGCCCTGAGGTTCTGTGGTATCGCTGAGGATCACATGAAGATGATGCTGAAAGCAATAGGCCACAGAGCAGATATGGAATGAAGAGCAAGGCTGAAATGAGAGCACACAGCCTCGCTCCTGTGCAGTGGTGTTTGCATACAGCTTCAGACCTGCACTAGAAGGCTAATGTGACAATTACCAGAAGAAAATTTCAATTTGTGCATTCATTAACAACTTCATATAGTTGCAATACAGATGTTTTCTTGTTCTCCCCAAACCAGTGGATATACTTAAACCTGGGGTAATTAATCTGACATTTAAAGCCCAATTCCAATCTTGTTTCAGTCACTTAGGCATCAATACAGACTCCCCATTTCCCACCACGCTTTCAAGAGCTGGAGCACCAGGGCTCGTGTTCACTCTGAGACCTGAATCTCCATGCACAGGGACCTGCCTCTGCCATTTTTCTCCAAGGAAGATATTTTTGGTTATCTGAATGCTAAAGCACTTTTATAAATTATTTGGCTTGAAATTAGTTCCACACAGCTACCAATGCCCAGCTTCACACCAGTGCAGTCCACCAGATTTTGGTAGAAATGGTGCAGAGGAAAACTTCAGATTTTTAGTAACAAGGCCTAGGATTTCTCAGCATATGTTTCTTTTAATAGTCATGTACATACAGAATTATTCTTTTACTCTGAAAATGAGAAATCAGGTGTTAATTGATGCTATTAAAAATATTCTAAAAAGACAACAAAGAGATATCCCTGTGACTGAAATCACACAAATATATACAGTGACACATTTATACACATATACAAATGTAAATGTGTATATTAACTTTTTTGTCTGATTGCTTATTTCGTTTGCTGCCTTCCTAGGTTTGTTTCTCTTTCGTTTCAAAATTAGCAATAGACAACACCAAGAGCTATAAACTATAAAGACAGCTAAATTTTTTAACTAAATATGGTTAAGGAAGAAAATAGACAACATATTTCATATTTTCACTTTTTCTTCTGCATTGTTTAAGAGGGTACTATTAAGTGATCTATTGCCTTCATCTCATGAGCAAATGCTAACATGAAGACATGCACAAGACCTTAATAAAAAAATATTTTCACCATTCAGGAAAATATTTTGACATACAGGTAAATACAGAAAAACAAAGAAAAGTTTGCTTCAGAGGGTCACTTGTTAAAAGTCTGGAAATGGGAATCACCATGGGAGAAACTATTTCCTCTATATGTGGTCTAAAATCATAAGCTAGAATATTAGAGCATGTATTGAATTTCTCAAGGATTTCACTTGGACTCTGACTACACGCTATGAGCCATGCAAAATAGAAAAAAGATCTCTGCCTATATTCCAAACCCATTCAATAGGGTTTGCATTATCCTTTACTAATCCTATATAAAAGCAGATTACCTCTTTCTCTACAGTGCTATGAGCCCATGTGTGACCTTCCCTTCACCCCTTGGTACCTATGAATTCATCCTAAAAACACTCTGGTACTGACAAACATATTGTAGGAGATTCTATGCAAACTCTGTAGATTAGTGATCTAAAAAAATATCAAACATGAGAAAATCTAAAGTTGAAAGTCTACCAGAAATGTATTCTGAGGCAAACTTATTATTGACAGCTCAAGTTCTTCTAAGATTTAAAAGAAACCAGTCTTGAGCATGTGTGTACTTTCAGCAGATCGATTACATGACCAGCAATTAATACCTGGTTTTCTGCTCTAAGTGTATGTTTCAATACTGGAACAGCCTCCAGGGAATTCCTATTGCATCCTTACAATCCTCGAACTTCTGAAACACTGTCTAATCAATGTCATCTCATTTCAGTTTAAAATGAACATAAAAAAAGCGAAGCATTTTCTTCCCCAAATTGAAAGAATACTTTATTGTTTAAGAAAATACCAACGGCAACCAACAAAGATAAGTGACAAATTAGCATAAAATCGCACCAGTTACAAATAGCCTGAAACGAAAATTGTACCCAGGAAAGTGGGCCAGCAGCCAAGTTCCATTCATAAGCAAATGCCCGGCACAATGGTGTCATTCAGCGTCTTCATTTGCACAAGCCAGAGGTTGGCAAGTCTGAAAAAAACACTTTTGTGTGGAGCCAGGCAAACACAGCAACGGAGCAGGACAAACCTCAAAAGACAAACAACTCAAAGACGAGCGAAACCAAACAGAACAAGGGGGAAGGAGCCTACCCTCAGTCAGCCAGGTCTCCTGTAGCTGGCTCAAATCCTGGAAGAGCTCTGCAGGAGAAGGGAAAGGATCCTCAGCGGAGCGCTGGGGAGGGACGACGGGCTGCTCCAGGCACGGCGGTGCCGGCGGAACGAGGAGGTGGCGACGGCGGCGCAAGGGGAGGATCCGGTCAGTGCCCAGACGCCTCCAGCAGCCCCATCGCTCCCTCCACCCTCAGCCCCCTCACCTTCCGAGTCCTGCGGCGGCCGCACTCCCGGCTCCCCGGCGATCTTCGCAGCGCCCAGCACGGCTCCGCCGCCGGACGCCGCCTGGCCCGGGGGCTGCTGCGGGAGGAGCGGATCAGCGCGGGGTCCGCGGCCGGAGCGGAGCCCAGCACGGAACCCCCGCCCGGCGCGGCCGCCACTCACCTGCGGGAACGTGAACGGCACCTGCTGGTCCAGGTACCCCTTCATCCTGCCCGGCCGCTACCGGCGCTCCTCGGGCACCTCGGGAGGGCACAGCGGGAGGGTCGCGACGGGCCGGGCCGGGCCGGGCGGAGCGGCCCCCGCCGCCCCCGGGCCGAGCTCCGCCGCCGCGGCAGGTCCGCGCTCGGCCGCTCCCCGGCGCTCCCGCCGCCCTGCCCGCACCAAAGATGGCGGCCGCGCTGACCCGGAAGGGGCGGAGGGGCCGGGCAGGCCGGGCCGGGCCGGGCGAGGAGCGGAGCGGGGGGCGGGATCGGCCCCTCCCGGCGCGGCCGTGCGGGAGCCGGCCCGGCCCATCCCACCCATCCCATCCCACCCATCCATCCCATCCCGGAGCCCGGCCCGGCGGAGCGGCGGGCGGCAGCGCGCATGGGGCGAGCCGGCTGTGCGCGGCGGGGCCGGGGGCGCCGCTGAGGGGCGGCCGGGCGGGAGGCGCCATGCAGGGCGCGGAGCCCGCGGCCGCCATGAGGGGGCCCGAGGGCGAGGGCAGGACGGAGCCGCCGCCGCAGGCGGGGCAGAGCGGCGGCAGGAGCGGCGGCAGGAGCGGCGGCAAGGGGTGGCAGTACAGGTGGGTGCGGGGGGCGGCAGGGCCGGGGGGCGGGGGACGGGGCATGGGGCACGGGGTACAGGGCCGGGGTACGGGGTATAGGGTGTAGGGCACGGGGTACGGGGAA
>JAWWEW010000077.1:2853715-2864429 GCA_035583185.1 Anabacerthia variegaticeps
TTTTTTTCTAAATTTAAGGAGAGGGATTATTTTATTTCGTGGCCAACAATATATCTTAGTTTTCCCCTCAAACTAAGACAGGGTTTTATACAGTTTTTCATGGGGGAGTACATTTCTACATACATATTCATCAGTAGGTGGGGTTTGGGCAGAGCCTGGGGTGGAGTCCTCTTTTGGGGAGATTTTTGGTGGTCATTCCTGTTTCTTCAGCCTCAGGCGGTTGTTTTCTCTCCTCTTCCTCAGCTGAACTTTTCACCTTTCTTTGTTTCGCTGTCTGCATGTTGGAGCTTGCAAAGAAAACCTCCTGACTCATGACCTCCTTATTTCTCTGGATGCCCACTATTTATCTCTATATATGCTATCTCTCCTGGAACAGAATGGGAGGACTACCTCTGGTGTGAGTGGTCAGCGTCTTTCTTAATTAATCTTTAGGAACCTGGTTTCCTTCTCTGTTATACTTTAACATAAACATCACATTCCTCAGGGCAAGGTGCTGAGTCTCCTTCTAAGTTAACTTTTTAAATACTTGTTCTATTTCAGTATTTGTGTCAAAAAATCCCTAGGGGAGGAAAAAGATACAAAAAAGGATTAAAGATATGAACTTACTGTGGTGGGATGAAGGCACGGACTCCTGCTTGTGATTGACAGAAATAGCTTTAACGCTAATGATCCAGGGTTTATATACCATTGGCCTTCAGCTGAGAGTGGTTAAGCAAACCAGGCAGAATACATCTGTAGCCACACATTCACACATACACATTGGGGGCAGCCGCCACATCACACACACAGACCTTTGGAGTTTCAAGTTACCTATTCACACCCCACTCATTGCGAATTGCACACTGAGAGCTTAATTCCATCCCTGGCCAGTAAATCAAGGCTTTAGATAAAATAATACAAGGTCATCTTTACATTCCCCAGGCCTTCTTGTTTTTCTTTTTGTTTGTTCTCATGCTGGCCTGCTACATCTTATTATCACAGAAAACGAGAAATTAATAACCCATAGCAGATAGTATACTAACTAATGAAAGGGAATGATGTATTTTAGAACCCACAAACATTAATTTTGTTATTTGTTAAAAATGTCAAAGGTGAAAAACTGATATATTGGTGTCTGTGTAGGGGCCAGAAATTTTATTGTCAATAAAGTAATGCATTGTTTTTTTAACAGTAAGAATACAATGATAGAGGGTTCTACCTATATTGATGATTTTGGAGGTATTTGAAAACATGATGATAAACTGAGACCAGCATAGAGTGGTGTCAGAGCCTCCCAGGGCTGTGCTGAATGAATTGGAAAGAAATCATCCAAGGCCATCATCATAAGCACTGTAGCACCTCTGTGCTGAAAATTCCTGGCAAGACTGAGTGCAGACGCCTTTGGGTCAAGAAGTGCCATTTTACAACAGTAGACTTGTAGAAATAAATGCTGCCTTTTTAATGTTTCCTGCGTTGAACTTTCTCTGCTATGCTTTGGGGAGCTGCTTGGCTCTTGAACTAGTGATGGTGAAGAATGCTTTTGGAATGGCATGTGGACCAATTGTTCTCAGAGTGACAGAGCTTGTACATTCTCAGAAGCAGAAAGAGGAGAAGAGGACTCTGCAAATGCTTACAGACACCAAGGAAATTCTGATCTGTTTTAATTTTACCTGGAAGATAAATCAGTGTTTGTTCTCCAGCACAGAGATGTGGCTTCCTCAAGAGAAAGTTGTAAAGATGCTCAGTGTATGGAAACATCAGGCACCTTGCCAAAATATTCCTTGTGTGTTTGGCAGATGTGGGATCAGTCCAGGAACGAACAGTAGCAGGGAAGCTGCAGACAATTCAGGTGTCTTCCTCTGGGGGTTGCACAGTGCTCTTCTGCCTCCCTGCTGCTCAGAACTCCTCTCTGTGGGCAGCCCTGCCTGTGTCTGGGCTGCTCTTCAGCCATATTGGAAGTGCAGTCCAGTCAGGGAAAGGATACTTCAGCTAGATGCAATTCTTGCTCATTACAGCCGCAGATCATTTCCCCTGTTAATGCATGTTCCAGACACCCAACTGGTTCCAACTCCTGCTTGTTACAGGTCTAGCTAATTGAAACACCATCTCGGCACTAAATCTGCAGTCAATTTCAGCTCCTTCTTCTCACATGCCCCAGCTATTTGCAACAGTCTGGGCTTTTGACAAAGGCTGTAAATCAATCACTATCATAACTTGAGTATTAATATTAAATAATACTGTATGCTGTATAAATATTAATTAGTTTGCATGATTAATTACTTAACAATTTTAAGCAGGGTACAAAGAAGAGCTGAACTTCAAGAGAATGTGTGGGATCTGAGAAGCACCTTTTCCTGTACAGACCACCTGAGATGCCAAGTTCAGCCTGATGGGTACCAGGCACACAAATTTCAGGGTGCAGCATGACCAGATGCCCACCATCAGGGTGGGTCTATGGAGTGCGCCCACTGCCTGCTTTCCACCGCTTCCTCCAACAGCCTCCCTCCCTGCTGCACAGTCAAACTGGCTTCTGCAATTGGCCCCCAAACCATCTCACTTAGACCCTGTTTCTGAGCCCAAACAGCCAGCTGCTGAGCCTGAGTGCCCAAAAATGCAACACTTCATCTCTGTTCCTAAGTACAAAAGTGAACAACTTGGTCTCCCATGCCAGGTTCAGAAAACACATGGCTCAAACTATTTCTAAGCCCCAGAATCAGACACATGAGCCTTCTTTCAAGCCCCTGGAACAGAAGACCTGGTCTCCATTTTCTGGCCCCAAACCAGCTTTCCAGACCCTTTATAGTCCCTGCATGCAATGCCAAGCTTTCCAGCCACTTTACAGTCCCTGCATGTCAAAAGGTGCAGGGAGTGTGGTCAGCCCACAGCACTGCACCCCGGGGCCCCCCACATAGTTTGGGGAGTTCCTGACCCCAAGCTGCTGCAGGTCAGCAGAAGAACAGGCAGAGTAGGTGTCACTGCACTGCTGCTGTTTCCGCCTGCTGTTTTCTGTCCACTGCCACATCCCCTCCTGCCCTGCACGAGGGATGCACGCACAGTATCTGAGGGCAGGGGCAGCCCTGAGGAGCTACAGGGTTGGGTTGCCCTAGGTATAGGACTGTGCCACAGGAAGGCATGTGAGTGGGAGCCGGGGAGGGGGCAGTGAGCATGGGGAGCTGCGGGAAGATGCAATTAGTTTCCGAATTTTCCCACTGGACAATTCTCCCTCTGGTGTCAAGTCATCTCCCTGCTGGATGTCAAGCTTCTTATCCAGTCCTTGGGGCTAATCTTGGGTCTGTCTAGAACCATGTCTCATGAGTCCTGAGAGAGTCCAGTTTCAAGTCACACACACAGGGATCCCGCTGATAGCCAGCCTAAAACACTTAGTGTTCAAATTGCTCTCCTCAAGAGCCACAGGCCCCTATGACTTGTGTTCGCTCCTCCTGTCACCACCTCATTTTGCAGGTCCCAGGCACAGGACTCCTTGGCTTACAGAGAAGACTAAATCAGACAGAAAACATGGCTAATGGTGACAATAGGTAACTTTATTTCCACAACTAAATCAACTTCAGCATTTTCCTGAAGAGGCATGCAGAGGAGGAACAGGGGCAGGACAGAGTAGGTCTTTGACCCTGAGGCTGCCTTTGGATCAGCAGGTACTCTTGCAGCAGAACATGATTGTGGTTCACTGCAGCCTGCACTGGATTCTGTTCATCCTGCTGCTCAAATCTTTTTTCCCATTAGGTCCTGTAGAATCTCATGCACCCGAGTTAAGAATTGCACCAGTATCTGGTATGGATGTGGAGCAGGAGTAAACCAGCCTGATTGAGTTGGTGTTGGCCTTGGCTGCTGAAAGGGGGTTGAGGTGAAGGCTGGCTGTGGCACTGGAGTAGCTGTTACACTTGGGCATGGGTGTGGAGTGGGTGTGAACCAGTTTGACTGTGTTGGTATTGGCCTTGGCTGCTGAAAAGGGGTAGAGGTGAAGGCTGGCTCTGGTGCTGGAGTAGGTGCTACAGCTGTGTGTGGATGTGGAGTGGGTGTAAAGCAGCCTGATTGTATTGGTATTTGTGTTGGCTGCTGAAAAGGTGTTGAGGTGAAGTCTGCCTCTGGTGTTGGAGTGGATGTTACAGCTGGGCACAGGCCCATCTGGACCAGGATCCAGTCATAGAAGTGCTGAGTGGAAGTATAGACTCCAGGCCGTTTTGCTCTGATACAGCCTTTTCCCCAGCTGGTCACTCCAACAAGCCAGAAGTAGTTGGCACTGTTATCTTTGCACACCAGAGGACCTCCGCTGTCACCCTGCAGGAGACAAGAGAGGATTAAGGTGCTGTTCCATGGCTGCTGTCAGCAATTGATTCTCTCTCACAGTCCCTGCCATATTGCTGGCACAGAAGGGCTCTGCTCAGGTGCTGGAGTCTCCAGAACCTCAGCTGGGAACAAATTGGCGATTTGTAAGGTGGGGCCCTCTCATATCTGCACAGCAGTCCTGGATGCATGAAAGGTGGATGATTCAGCATCTGGACTGCTGGGCTGCCAAGAGCACTGCATGGGCTTTCTGGGCAGAGTGCCAGGCGTCAGGGACATTGGCACTGGGCAAGGACCTGTAGATATGGGAAAGGGGAAGGAAGCCCCACCAGTGGTGGGAACCCAGAGGTGAGAAAGTAACTTGCCAGGCAGAGCACATGCTGGGCTGTATTTGGGCAGTGGTGATGGGGCTGTCTGTACTGCTGGGGGCTGGCTGACTCATAATATGTTCCTACCTGACATGTGTCAATGCCACCCTGTGGGTAGCCAGCACACAGGTTGTGGGTGTGGATGGTCCCAGCATACCATCGGCTGCTGTTAACGAGCTGGATATCAAGGAGACGGACCTTGGCCTCCTGCAGGACATCACTTGGTCCCTGAGCTGTGAGCACAGACAGAAATAAGCACTCAGCAGCTCATTGCCAGTTCTCCTCTGTCTGGGGGTGAAGCCCTTCCCTAGGGCTTGTCTTTGCCTCTCGAGTGTCCATCAAAGTGCTGAGTCCTTTCTGTCTGGCTTTGGGTAGCAGGCCAGGCCCGTCTCTCCAGAGGCATATGTCCTTCAGCTTGACTCTAGCTTCGGTCTCTTGCTGTTGGGAAGCCCAACTTGTCTCCCCAGTCCGCCCAGCTTGCCCTCAGGGCAAGATTCCTTTTTCGGAACTCACCTTTTGCACTGGTGGAACCCCAACCAGCAATGTAGCAGGTTTTCAGCTCTGATACTGTAAGCGAGGGATTGGGCACACAGGCAAGTTGGATGTAGTTACTGCACTCCACGGACTGGTCCAGTTCCACCAAGGCAATATCATTCTGCTGTGAAGCAGCAGCGTAATGTTGGTGAATCAGGAGCCTCTTGATATGGCGTAGCTGGGCCTCAGGGCCCAGCCGAGTCAGCTGGGTGGCCCCAATCAGCACACGCCATGTGGTGATGTTCCTGGAAGGCAGAGAGAGGGGTGAGAGGAAGCAGAGCCATGCACCACATCAGCTCAGCACCTCCCTGACTTCTGCTTCCCAACGTCGAGAGGAAATCAGTGCACCTGAGGGTGTGACTGCCTTAGCATGCCTTAAGCTCCAGGAACATCAAACTGGAGACTGATAGGCAGCAGTGGCATGAGCTCAGCCTTCTCCTGAGCAGTTTCTAAGCTGGGCTCTGTAGAGCCCAAGCACTGGGCACACTGCAAGGAAACAGGACAGGAGTAGTATATGGTGCTGTGGACTGGGCAACTGCTTGTGCTGCGGGAATATTCTCACTCCCTGCTCCTCCTTACCTGGCCTGGATGAAGCAGTGGGCTGCTGTGAGGACCCACTGTGGGCTGATGAGGGACCCTCCGCATGTATGACCAGTGCCTATTTTCCTGGGATCCTGGATGCTGACAATCCAGGGCCAGGACCCTGGCTGAGCACGTGTGCCACCCACAATGTGTGACATGCTGTAGTCAGAAGCCATGGGCCGGAGCCCGCATGTGTCTCTGTAAGCAGAAAGTCATTACTGCTGTGCCTGACTGCTTCTGCTCAGGCTGTGTCTCTCTGCCCCAGCACGTGGGTGCTGCAAAGGAACTGAGGCTCCCACACAGGGTTTGGGAAGCTGTGCTGTGGCAATGTGGGACAAACAGGTCCCCTTCAGGAAACTAAGGGCTGCCCAAGTTCCCTCCCAGAGCCTGGGGCCACTTACCCACAGGTGTCCCAGGTGCCATGTGCAGGCCTGTATATGGCCAGTAGGATGAAGAGGTACAGCAAATTCATCACTGCCAGCGGCATATGTCAACTGAAAGAAACAAAAGCTTGTCTCCTCTAGTGCAGCCACTGACCCAAGTGCCCACAGCACTCGTGTTGCCGGTGGCACCCACAGCCCCAGGGCTGATGTCACAAAGCTACATTCCAGGTTCTGGGCATGGTTCCCTCAGGAGATGGGGGAGGGGCAACACAGCCTTCTAGAACCAAAGAATGGTTTGGGTTGGAAGGGATCTTAAAGTTTACATAAGGCAAATGGGGTTGCACGTCCAGCACCTGCAAAATGGGTCTGCTGTGGGCAGACAATTCAGGCACAAAGGGAAAGAGTCACTCCAAAGGGAATGCTTAGTCAGAGAGGAGGGTGCTCAGAGCAATCATAGTGACAAAGTAACTACTAGGATGCTTTTCTCTGCCACTTCTCCAGCAGTTATATCTGCTAGTTGATTTCCAACATTAGTTGCTGTGTTTCTAAATTGATGAGCTTCACAATGCATGAGAGCCACTCTGACTGGTAACTGAATGCTTTCCAGTAATTGTTTAACATCTCCATACTTGACAGGAGATTCTTGTGCTGAAAGGAGCCCTCTTTCACAGATAGCTCCATGGGCATGTACTACTCCAGATGCATAGTTAGAATCAGTCCCTATATTGACCTTCTTATCTGCAGAAAATTCTAGGGCTCTGCAGTGATGAATTCAGCCTTTTGTGCAAAAGTGTGAACAAGTAATGGGTCAGCTTTGATTACCTTTGTTTAGGTCACTACTGCACACAAAACTGTTCCCATCTGTGAACAGCTTCCAGCCTGATCTTCTACTGGAGCATCCCTTAAATCTTCCCTGTAGGAGTAAACCTGCTTGATATTTAGAAGACAATCCTGTTGCAAGGCCTCTTGGAATTCTGGCACAGATTCCAGGAACATACCTAGGTTCAGGGCGTTAATTGTTTTCAGTTCCATATCATCCTGTTTTGTTGTAAGACAGAGATAACCATGTGTGGAACATAAACAATTTTTTTCTGACCCACGGTCATTTTCCAAGCTTCTTGTATAAAAAAGACAGTTGCTGCTACAGCTCAAAGGCATGTGGGCTATACCATACTTACATTGTCCAGTTTGGAAAAGCATCCCAGAGCCCTTCTTCATGCCTCCAGCCCCCAAGCCAGCACACCTAATGCAAGGTGTGAGTGTTCATGCACAAACAGCATGGAAGGTTGTGTCAGGTCAGGTAATCCCAATGCAGGGCTCACATTAGAGCTGTCTTTAAGATTCTGAGAAAGGGTCTCAAAAGGATGGTTGGCTACTCTACATGTTATAGGCACTAAGGCGATCAGCTATAGATATCAGGTTTTATTTTATTTAATAAAGAAAAAAATAGTGATTACAATTTTATTAGAAAAAGCAACAAGTGAATTCAGCTCAGTGATCCCAGCTCTCAGCTCTTTCTGCTTTGCCTTAGTGATTCCAGCTTTTGGAAGGCAGGCAGGTAAGCAACGCAGTGTCTACCAAGGGGCAGAACCCTGGGCGACCTAAGGAGCTTGCCCCTTAGGTACGCAACTGGAACAGAGCCAGGTTGCGCTTTTATCCTCTCTTTGGGCTGTAGAAGCCACGCCTCTTCTGAGCATCCTCAGTTCAGATTCAGTCCAGTTTTTGAGGTGGTCGGTTCAAGGAGCTAATATCTTGTCCCGGAGAAAAAAATGAAATGCCTTTCTTTACAAATGCGGGATCACTTTAAGCCTCTGTGAACTGGTCTTTTGGGGGTGGCTGCGGGGGTCGATGTGCTGCGCGGTGCAGTCCATCCCGGGCGGCTGCAGTGCTGGCCCGCTCCCGCCCCGGCAGGGGTGGCAGGGGTCCGGCAGCACAGATCGTGGAGGCTGGTGATATAAGAAAGCCACTTATGTATTAGAATATGAGAATTATTAATCAATTTATATACTTGATATAAGAAAGACATTTCTATATTAGAATTTATGAATTGTCTAGCACAGCAGAATGTCTGCAAAGTGCATATGGTCACGTAATTAAGAGGAAAAGGATATCCATATATCACTAACTCTATTCACTATAGAATCTTTGTAACCAATCAGAATGTAGCAAAAAGTGAATAACAGGATGCCTCGTCTGCTGAAATTGTTTAAGCAGCAAAATAGGGAAAAACAAGGGAACAGAGCGTGCGTCGATGTATAAGGTTGAAAAGTTTACAGTGACGAAGACTACTTTGTGAGACCACCGAAGTGAGGAAGAAACGGAAAAGACCACCAGAGTTCTTTACTGTGCATTCTCCAAAAGAAAGACTGATGTAATCAAAAGTGTAAAATGACGTGAAGAAAAGGGGGTGGCAATTCACAGTTTCCTGTTTGTTAAGGTGCATAAAAATGTAAGTTTTGCTCTGCAAAGCGAGCGAGTTTTAGCGAAGTTGTTTGCCTCGTTCCCGGTACCGTAAATAACAAATACCTTCTACTCAAAGATTAAAACAAGTCTCTGAGTGGTTATTATTATTAGCCAAGGTTTTGTTTGGCATCACTGGCGAGCTGCAGTTCAAAGCCCCAAAGTGGCTGCGGGGGGGCTTCGAGGCGACGGTCGTTTCTGTGGTGCCGGTTCGCCCCAGGCTTGCTTGGGTTCGTCGGGGTTTACTGGCGCCGACCGTGGAAACTAGAGAACGGCGGTTCAGGACCCGGAGTGCCCGCGGTGGGATCCCGAGACTGCTGCGGGGTTGCGTGCTTGAGTTATCGTAAGGGCTTTGGGGCTCGGGGAGCTCGGGGAGCTAGGGAGGGGACACAGAAGCGGCGCTCGGGGACGGGCAATTCTGGGACCCTGGCTGTAACCGGGCTGGGGCTGTGGCAGCGAGCCAGGAGTCCGCGCGGGGGGGAAACGGCATCCGCGCAGCCCCCTTGCAAGCGGTGGCTGCGACGCCCGCGACCCCGGGCAACGCGTCCCGGGCGGTCTCCGGGAAGCGGCGAGACCGCGCCGGCGGCTGGGGCGGAGCGGCTCCAACTCCGTTCACAGGGCTCCGCCGCCCCGACAACCCGAAGCAGCGAGGGGCCGCGGGGGAGACACCCCGCCAGAGGAAGGGAACATTCTGGGGCAGAGCTGCGCTCCATCCCCACCGGGGACGGGGCAGCGGACGCCGCCCGTGTTCATGCGAGTTACAGGAAAAGTTTTCCTTTTTCGCGACTGGGCGGGGTGCCCCTGCGGAGAAGGGGGAAAACACCGGGTGCGCACGGGACCCGGGTCCCAAGGGGGGAAAGGGGGGCTCTGGGCTTTTGCGTGACCAGAGTGACTCAAGGAGCCCCTTTCCCTTCCCGTCCAGGGGAACCCCGGACAGAATGCCGAGCTTCCTAGTGTAGCATGGCTGGGTGTCTTGGAATCGGTGCCTTGTGCTGGAAACAGGGAAATACGGGAGCCATTCTTGTCTTTACGTCGGGCCGGTCCCAGATCACACTGATGGTCACCCGGGGGGAAAGGGGCTGGGGATTAAAACCGCCAAATTGTGGAGAGGGGATAGAATAATAAAAAAACTTAAAGCAGAAAACTGCCAAATTACGGAGGAAGGAAGGGGGGAGAACGGGGGCTTGGAGACACAGACAAAGGTCTATGTATTCCCTTATCTGATATGCCTTTCACTCCCTCTACCTCCCTGGCACAGGCTGGGATGACATCTCTCCAGGAGTCCTGGGGCCAGTCTCTGTTGAATTTCAAACAGGGCTATAAAAGTCTTAAGTTTGATAAGGATCCTTTTCTTCCCCTGGTCCAGGCAGGAGAACTTGGCATTCCTGTGTGATAATTACCCAGTGCTATATTTCAAGAGGCGCCGGGGATCTCAACTGGACCTTTAAAAAAATTCCTGAGTTTCTAAGCAATTCTACTTTTACATTCAAACAAAATAAAAATAATAAAACTACTTATATGGTTTGATTTTGGCAAATTATAAATCCACCTATCACACTACATAATAGATTTTTTTCCATAAACTTAAATTTGTTCTTACAGTGTTACGGATCTTAATCAGTATTGCTAAGGTACTAGATAATTTCAATAAGAAAAGTTTAAGGTAGTCCTAAAGAGATTAAATTACATGTTTTAAGGTATTACATAGTCTGATAAATGCAACAAGTTTTGTAAGATAAGTTTTATTAAGAGTTTAATAACTTAATATGATCATTGCATTTTAGTGTCTTAAGTTTTGCTAGATGCTCAATGATTTAAGTGACAGTAATCTTAAAAGAATAATTGAGATCACTCCCAAGGGTGAGAATTGTTGGAAATGATAAAACTTTTCTAATTTTTTAATGGTCCTAGTTTACCTTTTGATTAGTTGTTTTAAATAACCATAGATGGTGAACTGGGCCTTACATCACTTTTAGCCAGCAGAGTAAAAGTTGCCCCTTTTGTGAGAACATAGCTTGCGAAAAGTACTAAACTGTAAGTTTTGTTAAAATTAACCTTGTCATACCTCAGTGAAGAAAGCCTGGCAGAGAAAGATGTCTTGTTGAA
>JAWWEW010000077.1:2869649-2906806 GCA_035583185.1 Anabacerthia variegaticeps
GATGGGGGTAGAATACACAGCTTTAATCACTCCCACACAGTGATAACTGGTCCCACCTACTGAACTAGGACATGTACTGTGTAGATCCTTTCCACAGAGGTATCTCTCCCTTTTGGCCATTCAATCTATTATATAATTCCCTCACAATAAAACAGCTCTATTCCTAAAGCATGTTCTCATGAGAACTTGTTTCGCTTCCAGATGCAGACCAGGCCATGCAGGTGGTGGTGTTACCAAGTAAGAGAGGAAACTGTCTGCTGGCCCCTCACTAACCATGAACTGCTGAGTTAACCTGTGGGCAGGTGATGAGTACAGCACAGACCTGGGTGCTATCCTGAATGTTTGGTCTGGGCCTTTTCAGGTGAACTGTTACATGCATCACTGCTCCTAAACATGTGATGTTCTCCTGCTCAGAAGAAATATAAGGCCCGGTTGAAGTGATCTTAAATGAAGACCCTGGTCCTGTAAGCAGAGAGTATTGGTGGAGACCATAGAAGAATTTGGGCAGGGTCCTTAAGGTGTGCTCATGTACTCATGGCCTTCATATGTTACTTTGCATCTTGTCATCTCCTTGCAGATACCTGCAAGGCTGTCATAAGGTGCAGGTCTCCTAGGGTTAGATGTCAAAGTTGATAATTCTATGTCTGAATTCTTGGTCCAGGGGTCTGAATGTCTTTTATAGTCAGTGGAGAAAAACAGACCCCATCCAGCTTGATGAACACCTCGCCCCCATGTCCAGGTGCAGGATGACGCTGTTACTTGCGTAGTCATAGTTCCTTGCTAATTGTCAGAAACTTTACAATTGTGGTTTACATGTTTTTGAGTTTTTGAATGAAAGAGTAATGTTCAGGATCCTGATTTTACTGAAAGAACTGAGAACAATAAGTTTTCATCAACTTAAATTTATTTCCTGAAAACGTTTAGTAAATTTCTATGGGGAAAGGAGGAGATATATATAGTTACAACACAGAGTCCAGGAAATTACTGAGTACTGATTATGAATTCTGAGATTGTTATAGGAAAAAACCAACTGTGTGCAAAACTGTATTTTTGCCTCAAAGATATTTCTTTAATTTTAGAGAAAATTTATAATTTTAAACCTAGTCTAGGCTAAATCCTTTTACATATGAAGAAAATATGAAGAACAGACTATTTTGCAAAGAATTTGGATCAAATCTGTTCTTTCATATATGATTTTTGCCTTTAGGATTTCTATTAGATATTGTTATGGCATGCTATTAGGACATATTATTATATATTATATAATTATTAACTGGAAAGCTTTGCACTCCCTGACTGAAAAAGTACTATCCATGTGCCCCAATTAAAGTGTATAAAGGTCACTCATTGAAGTCTGGTGTTATAGTTTCAACACTCCGTTGGAATTCCTTCCAGAAAGCTTGGACTCAATGCCTTAGTGTCGGTAAAGATGGTTAATAAAGGGCACAATGAATATACATATCCTGATGTTAGCTGCTTTAGCCAGAGCCTTTTGTTCTGATCTCTCCCCAGGCTGGGAGGGGGAGGATAGACTGGCTCGGGTGAGGGAGGGGATCAGGGTATCCGCGCTTTCTGCGCAGGTCAAGAGCTCAGCTCTCCGCGGAGTGAGCGAGGACAAGGGTCACCCACACTGGTTCCGGCATCACTGGATAGCCTGGACTGTGTTTTTTCCCCTCCCTAACTCAACCATTTCATCCGTGGGCGATCATGGGCACCGCAGAAGCTGATGTGAGGAAAGAGGGAGAGAGAGCATGCCTGTTTCCTGCCCCTGCGGATATGGGATTTCTGCTGCTTTTCTTTCGACATTGATTTCTCACAGGAGCTGACCTGGGGACTGTGCCTGCCATCTCGCCTGAGAGAGAGCCCAGCTGGCTGGGCGCAACATCGCCACCTGCTGTCCATAGATATAATTGGATTCCTCTTTTTTTTGGTGGTAGCCAAAAAAGCTTTTAAGTGTTTGCCTTGTCATTTGGGGTGTGTGGAGGGGGTGTTTATTACAAACTGTTGTATTTTGGTTCTTTCTGGATATATACATATATATGTGAATTGTGGTTAAGAATATTTTTTCAGCATTAATTAAAACAGAAAATGACATGCCAACAAGAGATTTAATTAATGATGCTTTTAAATCTTATCTCTGATTTAAAATCTAAAAACATATTTGAGACATGCTTTATATCACTGTTGATGTAATTAGAAAATAATATCCCATATGACCTGAAGAACTTGTACTGAGGGGATGTTTAATTCTTTGTACAATGGAGGGCGTGGATTGTTGTTTCAATTTTATCTTTACTTTCACTATACCAAAGATAAGTAGGAGTGATTTAGTAGTAATCATTAAAGTTTGGAGAGATAGAGATTCTAAAAAAAAATTTAGAAATTCTGTTCCTCAGGAGCAATTGATTTCATCTTGGACTTACCACATATACTCTTTGAATGGTGGTTTCAATATCCATTACAAGCATGGATTCCTAATAGATTAGGTCTGACATTTCTGACATACAACTGGGAGCTACAACTGCTATGCGAGGCTCATTGTTTTGGAATTGCATTTGTGGGACAGATTCAATGTTTCTGGAAATGTCAAATTATGCTTAACATTTTTATTTAATCATTAGAATATCCAAATATCTACACTTGAAGATGGTGTCTAAGCTGTCACTATGGACTATAGATGCCATCTACACTTTTGCAGTAGATTTGGTCACCAGACTCCATTAACTTTATGGATTGCTGTATTATGACTCTGTTGGGAATTCAGACATACATTGGGCTTGTACACATCTACAAATAGATGTCTGGATCTGAAGTCAGATTATATTTCAAATTTTTAATATTTATGTATCCAAACCATCATGAGATAAAGACAAACCACATCCATAAAGCTTGGCATCTCCTTCTCCAGGATTGACTTGATAGCAATGATGCCTAAAGGTTTGGTGTGTATTTTGTGGATTTTTAGAGTTTTAGAATTATAGGTTTTCTTGCTCACATATTAAGTGGTGTTAGAAGCTACTAAAGTGATTTTCTCACATATTCTCAGGCTTTCTGAAGGTCATGGTGTTTTTCAGAGACACCTGCAAGATAACTTGAAGGCAAAACATTAGAAGAGCCCAGAAACCCTTGGAGGTGGTCCAGGGGGCATAGCCTGGGACCCTGATGGGTGGACCACCGAGGGAATTAGAAATGATGACTGGTTATAGATATCTAATATGTTGTTTGGAAGGGTATAAAAACTGTAACCTTCCTGAGGGCGGGGTCCTTCGGGGATTTTTGGACTCAGGGATCCTTGTTTTATAGGCCCAGCGGAGGCCCAAAGCCTGCAAACTCCCAATAAAGGTATTGTCTATCTTTCTCCATTAACGTTTCTCTGAGTGCCTACTTTCCAGGATTTTAGGCATCAGCCTGAAGGCACACTTCTATTAATATCTCATACATCCCAGGAGGTTCTTCCTCATATTCAGATGGAACTTTCAGTGCATCAGATTCTGTCTGTTATCTCTTGTCCTATTGCTGAGCACCACAGAGCAGAGCCTGGTTCATCCTCTGATACCGTTCCTGCAGGTACTAATAATACATTGTTGAGACCTCTCTCAGTCTTCTCGAGGCTGACCAGATCCAGCTCCCTCAGCCATTAGAGAGATGCTCCAATCCTCTCCTCATCTTTGAAGCCCTCCACTGGACAATGACGTGGTTTGTCATCACATGTGTCATGTATGCTAATCCTATGAAGAAGTTTCTTTGAAATTCTAGACCTCTTAGAATTCTGAGGGTTTAATTGTTAAAGGAAATTTATGGCACTGGCAGCTTCCATGTGTCAGTGAACTTTACATTTGGATATTTCTTTTTTTTTAGACTTTTTCAAAACCTGTGCTAAGGTAAAGTGATAGAAGGGTATACATGGACTTACTTCCTAGTATCGGTATTCCAATTATTATGAAAACTTGGGATTTCAGAAGAAAAATCATGCAAATATCTTTAGAAATGTAAGATTTAGATAACTATACATGAAACTGTTGTCCTAGATTCCTTAAACAGTCAGAGGAGAGCAATAGGCAATTTTTGAGCAATGTTTATTGATTTGTTTCAGATGTTTAATCTGATTAGGTTGTTTAATATGTTAAAATGCACAGCAGTTGTGCTTCCACCCCCCCCCGCCAATAATTTTAAAGGCAGTCCAGCATGAGTAGTTCAGATGGCCACTTCTAAATTATTCCTATTCATCTTCTGTTCCTCCTGCCTCATAATGTAGGCTGCTCATGTCTTTTCACAGCACTTTCATCTAGTTACTCAACCCATCAACTCAAACACACATCCTCCCCATAAAGCTAACATCATTCCCAGCCTCAATGAGAGACACCAGGCACACCTTATAGCCAGGGATCTGGGCCCTTCTTTCTCAGAAATGCTGGGTAAAGGCCTCTGATGAGTCAATGAGTCAAGTTGCCAGAGAGGGCACTAGTCAAGAGTTTCTCTAATCTGTTCATTCATATGCTCTGAATCCTGTAGTTGTGGATACTTACCTCACAGAAATTTCAGCTGATTAATTCCTTTTCTTGAACCATATACATTTACATAATAAGACAACTGTAGCTTAATCAAAAGAAATTCTCAACTATGAATCTTCCTACAGATGTATGTATTGGACAGGAGGAAAAGGGTTCCATTCATATAAGAGAAACTCCAGCTAATAATACAAACTAAAACTTTGTTTAACTTAGGAACAACCCATAAGCATTACCTTGAGACCAATCTTTAGCTGGTAAAACTACTGCAAAAATTTGTACTGTCATGCACATATCAAGATTTTTAATGTTTCAAGGCCCCCATTGCCCCTTACTGTCCTGACATGAAATGCAGTGCCATGAAGAAACTTACACATTATTAAGGACTTTGAAATTCAAAAGCTTCATAGGATATTAAAAACGTTATGGAGAAGACTATTCTGGGAGTTATCAGTCACAGCCAGCAAAGGTTCATGGGAGGAAAGTCCTGCTTGTCAAACTTAATTTCCCTTCACAATACGGTAACCCACCTAGCTGACCAAGAGAAGCCAGTTGTTATAATCTTTTTGTATTTCACTGAAGCTTTTGATGCTGTTTCTCACAGGATTCTTCTGGACAAACTGTCTAGACCACAGCTGGATAAACACATCATGTGATGTATGAGCAACTGGCTCATGGGTCAGGCATAAATAAATAGTAAATAGGGTTACATTGGGCTGGCAACTGGTCGCTAGTGGAGTTCCACAGGGCTCCATTTTAGGCCCAGTGCTCTTCACTGTCTTCATAAACGACTTGGACACAGGACTCAAAGGGATACTAAGTAGGTTTGCAGATGATACAAAATTGGGAGGAGTTATTGTCTCCCCAGGATGCAGAAAGGCCCTGCAGTGAGACCTGGACAAATCAGAGAGATGGGCAATCAGCAGCCATGTGGAATTCAACAAGGGACCAATTCTGCACCCGGGATAGGGCAACCCACCATGTGCAAACAGGCCAGGGGATGAGGTGTTGGAAAGCAACACAGTGAAAAGGGAGGTCCTGGTTAATGGCAAATTAAATATGACTTAACAGTGTGCTCTGGCAGCCAGAAAGGCCAACTGTGCCCAGGGAAGCATCAGGCAAAGCATTGCTGGCTCATCAAAGGAGGGAATTGTCCCATTCTGCTCTGCACTGGGGCAGCCTCACCTTGAATATTGTGTGCAGTTTTGGGTGCCACAAACTAAGAAGGATCTAAAGCTATTAGAGACTGTCCAAAGACGGGACATGAGGATGGTGCCATGTCTAATGAAGAAGCCATAAGAGAAATGATTGAGGTCACTTGGTCTTTTCAGCCTGGAGGAGACTTAGAGAAGACCTCATTGTGGTCTGCAGCTTCCTCTTGAGGGGTATTGGAGGAACAGCACTGAATTCTTCTGTCTGGTGACCAGTGACAGAAACAAGCAAATGGCATGAAGCTGTGTCAGGGAGGTTTAGGGTGGATATTGGAAAGAGTTTCTTCACCCAGAGCGTGATTGACAACTGGAACAGGCTCCCAAGGGAAATGATCACAGAATCAAGTCAGAGAGAGATCAAGAAGTGTTTGGACAAGACTCTCAGACACATGGTGTGATTCTTGAGGCTGTCCTGTACAGGGCCAGGAGTTGGACTTGATGATCCTTGTGAATCCCTTCCAACTCAGGATATTCTGTGATTGTATGATCTCGAAGACCCTCCTTTGCAACTGCCTTTCTGACAGCCTATTTGCCAAAGACCTCATAGAAACGACCTTCTCTGTTATCACAGAGACGTGTTGAGTCAGCCCTGGACATAACAGGTCTTACAGTAAACCTGCTCTCAAACAAGACAATCATTGTGCTAATAAGCAGATTACCTTAAATTGGGAGACATCAGAAATTAATTGCAGCATGTCAGTGTTCAGTCACTGATGTTAAAAATATCTTGAATTCTGTGTTTCAGTTTCTCCAGCTCTTCCCCTGTGGCCTAGCTCATATCCCTTGCTTCCCTCTTCTCAAGACAATGAAGTTTCTTTCCAAGATGCTGAATGCATACGTCCCAAGGCACAAGAGTTTCAACAAGTTTTAACTAGGCCTTTGTATTTAACTGAGTCCTTCCCAAGGGAGGCACTGGGCTCTAGAGGACTGGGGAGAAGACCAATCAGCAGCTAGGAAAGTTCTTAATCCCAAGAGTGAGCCTAATCCCAGAACTCTCTGTTAGCTTCAGCTAATTGCTCTTAGCTTTTTACCAAAGACAAATATTTCATTGTCTGAAGGCATGGCAGAATCACATCAATAGAAATCTAAATGCAACTGAGAACACTGCACTCTCTGATGCTATATCCTAGTAATATCAGAGCTGGAGAGAGTTATGATTTTTCAAAAACTTCAGAACAGCTTCAAGGGCTGTCAGAACATTGCATTGAGTTCATGTGGTCAACATGGACTTGCATCCTAAGAGGCCTGGTTTAAGCCTATCCAGAGATTAACAAAGGAAGGGACCAAAGGAAGAAAGAATCACTTCTCTGCAGGAGACAGAGATCATAGGTATTGTTCCTGGCTTGTGTAAGTGGCTTTAACCAAAGCTGTCACACTCCAATTGGATCAGGCTCAAAAGTTCAAAAGCACATGTTCCAGTGCAAACCAGAAATATCTCTGCTAGAAGAAGCAGAGGAGAATGTCCTCCTGTATATCTTACTGTAAAACAGCAATGAGTGTCTTGGAAACCCTCAGACTAAACCTTCTCTTTCTCACCATTACCAGTACATAAAGAGGTAGATTAAAAGTTGTTCTTTTCCTGTCCATTTGCTGATTCCCTTTTTTATGCCAAAATCTACAAGCAAACATTAAGATAGTGATGTTTCTGTTATTGCTGAGAGTGCTTACATAGAGCTAAGGCCTTTTCTACTCCTTGTACTGCCCTGCTGACATGGGAAGCTGGAAGGAAACACAGCTGGGACAGCTAACTTCAACTGACTAAAGGAATATTTCATACCATATGATATCATGGTTCATATATAAAATGAGTGGAAGAAGGAAGAAGGAAGGGATGTTAGGAGTGATGGCATTTGTCTTTCTAAGTCACTGTTTCATGGAATGAGGCCCTGCTCTACTGGATGTGGCTGAACACCTGCCTGACCATGGGAAGGGATGAATTAATTCCTTGCCAATTTTTCAGTCTGAACTAATCCACCCCTCACTGGCTCTACTAATTTCCCTAGCCCACTCTATTTATTTCATGTTATTTTATCCTGCTGCTCCACCAACATGACCATTATGCTCTATCCATTGGCCTCAGATATATTCCTCATCCTTCTCTCTCTGTACTGTCCACACTAACTCTACTCTGCCCTTACCCATTTCTTATTCCTTCACTATCTCAGTTCAGTGCATTTGAGTTAACCTATTGATGTGGCCCTTTTCAACCCTGTCAAAACAGCTTCTCATCTAGTGAACATATTTGATTCTGGTGTCCATCATATTTGAGAAATCATGGCAGTCTGGTAAAGTTCCTGTTGACTGGTAAAGGGGAAATATTACCCCAATTTTAAAAAAGGGAGGGGAGACCCAGGCCAGTCAGTCTCACTTCAGTGACTGGTAAAATCATGGAGCAGCTTCTCCTGGAAACTGTGCTAAGGCACATGGAAAATAATGAGAGCCAACAAGGCTTCACTAAAGGCAAATTGTGCCTGACAGATTTGGTGGCCTTCTATGATGGGGTGACAGCAGTGGTGGACTAACGGAAGCCAACAAATGTCATCTACCTGGACTTGTGCAAAACATTTGGCAGTGTCCTTGTCTCTAAATTAGAGATCAATGGATGCTTAGTGGATCACTTGGTGAGTAAGGAATTGGCTGGATGGTCACACTCAAGAAATTGTGGTCAACAGCTTGTGTTCAAGCAGAGACCAGGATAGGGAAAGTGATTCTTCCCCTCTACTCAGCACTAATGAGGACACACCTGGAGTGCTATGTTCAGTTCTGGACAAGAAAGGTGCAAGAAAGTTGTGTACCTATCGGGCTGATTTCAGCATTAAGTCAACCAGAGGGACCTTGACAGGCTTGAGAGGTAGGCCTCTGCAAATCTCATGAAGTTCAACAAGGCTGAGTGCAATGTCCCACATGTGGGTCAGGGCAATCCCTAGCACAGGTACAGACTGGATGAAGAATGGATTGAATTTAGCCCTGGGGAGAAAGACTTGGGGGTTTTGGGGGTGGAGAAGCTCAACATGACTAGGCAACATGCACTTGCAGCCCAGAAGGCCAACTGTATCCTGGGCTGGATCAAAAAAAACATGGCTAGCAGGTCAAGGGAGGTAATTCTACATTCATTCATGCCAAGCCTATCAGGTTCATTCAGTCACATGCTGTCACCCCTAGTTTCCTGATGTCTGACAGTAGTGCCATATCTTTGATCTGGTACATCCGTAGTGACTTTCAGCTACTTAAGGTCTCGTTTTTGCTGGGTAACCGTGGTGCAGCAGGGCAGGAGGAAATTATTTCAAACTGCTGCTTTCTGCAGTTCCTGCAGGCTCACAGGCAAGAAGTAGCTTGCAATGACCTCTACGGGCAGCAGATGGAACTAGCAGCCCGAATATGGCTGCAGGCACCATCTAGAGAGACAGGTGTACCAACTGCTAGAGCTGCTACTGCAGAAGAAAGAGTTGGAGAGAGGCAGAGTGGGGAGGAACTTCATCAGACTTCCAGAACTGTGTCACAGGCAATACTGGAGGCATTTGTGAAATGGCTTTGTGTACCACTGGGAAATCCATTGTCGGGGTGAATAGTGTCCAAAAGATTGACCCTTGTCTCCTTCCTTGGTTTGATTCACTTCTGCATGACAGCTAACCTGCTCTGGCTTCATATTTTGCCCACTTATCCCAGCCTTTATGAATGCTACTCTATTCTGATACAGCCACTTCTCCTTACTACCTAGCTTTGTCCATATATATTTTCTTAGATATGCTGTGCCCTGATCCTATCAAACCCAACCCACAGCATCGTATCTCTATTTAGAGGCCACAACTTTCAGGTTAAGCCATCAATTTATGATTCTAGAGGCTAGTTCTTAGATCATAGCAGACTACTCCATTCTGATTTGTACTAGTCACTGTCATCCTAGTCTGCTCCACCTTATCAGGCTGGCACTTAGCCTCTTCTATCCATGGCAATTCCTTCACATAGTCAGTCCTATATTCACCAGCTGAACTTGTCTGGTCTGTTAGCATTTCACTGCCCTAGACAGGTTCAGCTACATGCCTTTCCCTCCCCCTGGTACCAATGAAAATGGAAACCCCCCTGTTCCCTCAGTTTCCCTTGTGAGAAAACTGATTTATGTCTGAGAATACTTAAAACACTTGCATGACAGTAGATTAGAGAGTGAGCCTGACTTCTGGAGGCAACAAGCTGTGATTCTTAGGTCCCCTGCCTACAGATCCACCTGTATTTACATTTATGCAGCTAAAGAAGCTTGTAATGGACTTATATAGGCTCTAACTAGAGCTTGTAACATTATATATGCAACAGGCAGTTAATGTCCCAAAGATGAGATTTGTTTTTTCCATGAGGAGGAGTTTGCATAGGTTTCTTCATTCCCCTTCAGAAAGTTCTGAGGCTTCATGAGTCTTTGTCTTACAGAGCCAACACTCTTTTAGTGTCAGGTGTAAAAAGCCAGTGATTTCTGAAGGTGGCATAGCTTTTAATAGAAAAAAGCAAGCAGAAAATAATTGATTCCCACTGAAACTGTGGACGATAGCTTATACTTCTGCCTTGCCCTAGTTCATTCAGTTTAACAAAATGACAAAACTAACTTACAGTAGCCCTTTGATTTGGTGTGTTGAATCCTAATGCAATTCCTGACCTTGACAAATCTTACTAAGACATGACGCAAACTTGATTCCAAAAATCAATCAATTGCCTGACTTCATTCAAAAAGGGGAAAAAAAAAAAGGAAAAGAAATTAAAATATTACTATTATAGATTTGTCCACTCCTAGTAACATAGTACCTCGGCATGCTACTTGGAACTTATTGTGATGATCTGAGTTAGCCCACCCAGGGTACAATATTCCCTAGCCTGTTTGTCTGTGGTCATCCCTTCTCTCTAGGGAAGATGATTATGTTTAGATAGAGGATTAATTGATTAGATAGTTAATTAAAAGGTTCTGAAACAGGTTTTTGATGTCCTTTATTATAATCTGGGATTTCTTTGATCAAGAATTTTACACTTGCCCTTTCAGAATAGCTTCTTTGCCCTAAAACTGATGAAGTTAGGAACAATGAAGACTTTCTGCACTAACTAGGATGGGTTCTGGGCTCTTTCTCCCACATTATTCCCACATGATTTCTCATTCCCAATGGGACTAGATTTTGGAAGTTAGTGAGGTTAAATCTCACTAGAAATCTTTATACTGTCTTAAAAGTTAAATTGCATGTCACCATAGACTCCCTATCATACAATTCCAGGTTTTTGATGGAATGGAAATAACAGAAAATTACATTTATTATGACTTTCATTCACTCTTAGAGGGTCAAACTTATTTGCAAAGAATAGGAGAAAGTTTAACAGATGTGTAGAGCATTTTGCAGTGTCTGGGATAAGTCATATCCACCAATGTCTATAAACTGTTTAATCTGTATCCCACAGGTATGATTAATTAATTCCTATACACTGTATACTTCTCCACACCATATGAAGAGTTATCACAATGGCTGCAACTGGGTTAGTAAATTCAGAAGTGTTAGTCCTTGCAACAGGATTCTCCAGGATGCTACAAGTATCAGACCGAGGACTAGTGCCAGGATCCTAAGAGCACTAATAGGCCTTAATTGCTCTGACAAACTGCACTTCGGGTTTCCACCCCCACGCTCTGACCAGGGGGCTGAATTAGATGCTAATATCGTTGGTCTGTGTTTGGCCCAGCCACCTGTGAGGATTTGTGCTTCTCCTACCAAATTATGGGAAAGCAGGCTGATAAAGGTGGACTTGGTCCTTGAAGGAGGCATTTTTGTGTAAACTAAAATTTATTGGGCTCTCACTATTGGCTGATGGTCCTTCAAGGGCACTTGAAGGAGAAAGAGAGGAGAATGAAGTAAGCCCCCAGCCTCATTTCATAAAGACCCCCTAGACTACACTACTCAGGTGAAAAGAAATCCGGACATGCGCAGAGGGTCCTACTTAAATAACTGGAGGGGGTGCCGAGGATCTCTGGCTGGGCGGTACTGGCCAAACCTGCCCAGATAGATGTCCTTTTGCCAAATTAGATAAAAAGCAGATGGCTCATGCTCGGGGCTCGCTCGCTTCACATGACAGGACAGTGTTGCCTTTAGGTGGGGACACTCGACGATGAGCCAGCTGACCCTTGAGGATGCAGCCACTGCTCTGGGAAGTAGGAGCACTCTGGGGTCAGTAAGACAACCCTATGGGAAAACACCTGGGCAGTTTGGGTGCTTATACCTGGGGGCTTATTTTCCCTTTCTCTCTCTCTTGGGTTTTTCCTGTTTACTTGGCCACTTTTGGGAATAAAACTGCTGTTTAGGTTAAGCTTTCAGTGATGTCTCAGTTTTAGTTTCCACAGCCCTCTGGACCCTCCCTGGAACACCAGGATCTCTGTGTGCCTGCCCCAGCTGTCTTTCCAAGTTGCTGTCTGGATTTCCTGAACTAACCTTTGGCATGGTTTGTAGTCTGTCTTTGCCTGAGGAGCACTGGCTGTTGGCTGTTCTTGACACCGATCTGTTCTGCTCACTTCTGTCTAGGTCCTCAGGACTGTATCCTGTCATTGGCCGTGTGTTGAGGTCAACCTCAACTCATGGGTGCCTTCCTTAGAGAGCAGCATTAGTCATGTCTGACATGAAGAATAGCTACTATTACCCTCTACTATCACCCCTCAACTGCAGTCTTGCTGATACTGCTGAGATAAAGTTGATTGTCTTTGTTGTAAAGCAGAACTACTGATGTGTGCTCAGCTTGCTGTCCACAAGGACCTCCAGATGCTTTTTTTCAGAGTAATTTTCTAGTCAGTCAGACCCTAACCTGTCCTGCTGCATAATATTACTCTGGGCCACTTAGAGGACTCCATATTTGTTGAAGTCTTTTCTATTCATATAGATGCAATACATTTTGCCGTGACCTATCTCCATTAACCTTGGCCATGTTTAACCCCAGCACAAGGCATTAATTTGCATGGTGTTTTGATTTGTAAAGATCAGCTAAATTTTCTTACCTTACTAAGATGAGGGTTGCTAAGGCAAAGTGTTTGGTAGTCTTATTCATAGTTGCCAACTCAGCTCTTCTCTGTGCATTGTGTGTTCAATCCTGTCTGTGAGGGTGATGGGAAACTTGTGTCCAGTTTCTAGAGGCATTGGGCAAGGAAGCCATATGGAGAGATAAGGCATGGATAAGAGAGATCTTACAGTCCTGAGGAAGCTTCAACAGAGTAGGACTGTAGAACCTGTGGTTGTCTTTTTTTCTTTCCTGAAAAGTGGGAGTGAGACATTTGCACTGTCATGCCTCCCAAGGTGTTAAGCTCCACATGTAAAACCTGTTTGGCAGAGACTATGGCTGAGAAATCAGACAGCAGCAGAGTATTAAACCTGGCAGAGGGGAAATTATGTGAAAAGAATATTAAATTACTTCCCACACTAGTTCGACACTATCATTTCATTGGACAGTCATCATCTACTCTTTCTAAAGTGATTCAGAAAAGCTGGTTCATATTGGGACTGACTTCCTCTGAGTTTTATAACTCAGTCTGTGCCTTGTTCCATTAATCTTAAATTATTTGATTACTTTGGCCAGTGTACACTAACTCAATTCACCAGAATGCTTCAGCTGAACTTTTACACTAATCTTTATCAGAAAACTCTCAGTATCATACAGATTCCTCATCTGGTCCTTTTCCAGTAACCTTTTATTGCCCAGTCCTTGGACAGACCAAGTTTGAGTATGATGTTATCTTCTGGCTCTATTTTCAGATCTGGGAAACCAATCTCAAGAAATACACTTTCAATAACAGATTTAAAGACCAAACAAGGTTTATGGAGCACAGAACAACACAGTCATAACAGATATTATGACAGATGTATGACAAATTAGAGACAGCCCGTCCACTTCAACCTTCTACATAGCCTGGTCTACTCATGTGTCCTAAGTATGGGTCAAGTTTAGCCACATTACCTCCTGTTGTGATTTGTGCTATTCAGCTGATTACAGAGCACAGATTATCATTGACCAAGAGGTCTATTCCTGGGGCAAATGGGACTTCTTTCAACAGACCCGTATCCCTTGTTTCATATCTCAAAACTCATTGTAGAACTGGCATCTCGGAATGAAATGAGACACTGTGGGGAGCCTTGATAAACTACCCTCAAGACCTACAGCCATTGGAAAAAGATCAGATTAGGTTTTTTTATGTCAGCAGCAAAGTTTCCTGTAACTCTTAGAATTACGCATGGAATTACACCACCTCTGTTTTGAAACATTATCCATCAACTGGGTTTGAAAATGATTCTTAAAATAATTGAGCTTTAAAGTGACACAATAACTAGACAAAGACTGAATACTTCCTTAGACAAGGAAAAATGAATTCTCCCTAATTCCACGTTCTGTCCTGATCCACCTTTGTTAAATTACTTTCCTCAACAAGTCTATTTCTGACATCCACTTTTATACATCAGTGTTGACTCTCAATTTCAATTTGATCTTTCAAGTTTAATCTGCCTAGCATTAGGTCAGTCACTATCCTAATCTGGCCATAAACTTCAGGCTTTGCCTGATCTATTTCAATCATGATGTCCCATACTCTGTGTTATAGTTTCAGCACTTCATTGGAATTCCTCCCAAAAAGTTTGGAGCCAACACCTGAGTTCTGTAAAGATGGTTAACAAAGGATAGGATGACTATTCATATTCTGATATAATAACTTAGCCCAGAGCCTTTTGTTCTGGTCTCTCCCCAGGCCGGGAGCGGGAGGGAAGATGGCTCGGGTGGGGGAAGTGGCCAGGGTTTCTGTATTTTCTGCGCAGGCTCAGGAGGCTCAGCGTCTCAGTGGAGTGAGCTACGACGGGAGCACACCACAATCCGACATCGCTGGAGAAAACTGGGACTGTGTCTCTCCCTCTCTAACTCGACTGATCAGCTGTGGGGGCCGCAGGCACTGCAGGAGCTGCTGTAAGGAAGAGAGCACACCTGCTTTCTGCACTACGGAGACGGGGTTTGTGCCACTTTCACCATTGATCCCAAAGGAGCTGACTCAGTGACTGTGCCCTGTCATCTCACCTGAGAGAGAGGCCAGCTGGCCGAGGCACGACATCGCCACCTGCTGTTCCTAAATATATTTGCATCCTTTTTTAGGATAGCAGAGGACATTAATGTTTGTTTTCCTTTTGTTTAAAGGGTTTATTACAAACTGGTTTTTTTTGTTTGGTCCTTTCTGGACATACATATATAAATATATATTGTTGTTAAGAACTGTTATCTTTTCCCTATTTTTTTTTCTAATTAAAGTTCTGTTTTCTAAATTAAAAGGAGAGGAGTTCTTTCTTTTTTTTCGGCTAATCTTCTTGGAGGAAGAAGGCATTTCTTTTTCTCTTTCTCGGTCAACATAGATATCTTATTTCTCCCCTGAACTGAGACACTCTGTCTTATTTGGGAGATTAATTGGGAGATTGACAGTGCCAAATTGATAGATCTATTGTGACACACTACTTTAGCTCCTTCTTATCTTAATAGCCCTATCTTCATCCTCTGACATAGCTAGAATTTAATCCTCAAGTTAACAGACTGACATCTGAGAGATGCTGAAAATTCAAGATACATGTTAACCCACTGACTTCCTCTTGCTCTTCTATGTTTATGTCCAGCTGTGGTGGGTCTTGCCAAGCTGGAATTTATTTCCCCATAGTAGCCCTCACAGTGCTGTGCTCTGCATTGGTAGCTAGAAAAGTGTTGATAACACACCCATGTTTTGGCTACTGCTGAGCACAGCACTGTAACATTCCTTCTTCAACTGAGGGCAAGATCCTGGGAGGGGACACAAGTAGGCCAGCTGACCCACACTGACCAAGGGGATATTCCATACCATATCATGTCAACCCAGATATAAAAGCTGAGGCAAGGAGCAGGGAGGCGGGCATTCATTGTCTCTGATGGCTGCCTGCTGACAACACTTATGCGTGCTGGAGCCCTGCTTCTCAGAGAAGTTTCTGACTGTTGCTGATAATAGGAAGTAGAGATTAACTGCTGTCTTCTGCTTTGCACATGCACACACAGCTTTTGCTTTATTTTTTTTTTTTTTTTTTTGCATGAATACAAACTGCCTGATTGCAACCCACAGTTTGTGTTGGTGGTTTTTTCCACCTTACTCTCTCCCCTGTCTTGCTGGGAAAGGGAGTGATAAAGAAGCTGAGTGGGAACCTGGTGTTCAGCCAAGGTGAGCCCACCACACCAGGCCTGGTCCCCCATCTTGTTTTAGATCACAGTGCTTCAGGTATACTCACACATTAATTTCACTCAGCCTTCACAGAATACTTTGTAGAGTCTTTTGGGTGGAGACACTCAAACAGCCCAGCCAATTTTGAGTTGTTGGTGACATCTCCCCAGGCATATAAGTCCCCAGGCATACAGGAATAATAGGTATCATGCTTCAGATCTTGTCAGGTCTTCTCTGGATCTGAATTTATTTTTAGTTATTTTTAGTTGTATATGTGATTTTATTTTAGTTATATACATGAAGTTATTTAAGAAACTGACTGTGCCCTTAACTTGGTTTTGAATCAGAGTTGTCACAACTGCAACACCAGAAGTACTTAATGATCTTGTATTTACGTCTAGACTAATATTTTGTGTGGCTTTTTAGGGCAAATTGTCTGGCTGCTAAGGAAAATATTTTTACTTACAATTTTATTTGTTTAGGTTTTGCTTTGTGCATTTTCATGTTTGCAATCTGAAAGAAAGTTTTATTAGACTGAAGCAATTTCATAACTAAGTTAGCCAAATAGAAATACGTACTAGCAAAAAGGCTATTTGAAGCATAAAATAACAGAGTGCACACATGGAAAAAAAAAAGGAGGAAGAAACCATCCCACTAGTGACACTATGCTCCTTCTTGGCTATGGAATAAAGGATGTAATATCAACATTCCTTTTATTAGCTGTTATTTGATTCAAGAGCCAATACCACATAGAAGGTTAACATTAGGAAACGTAATGCCAACAGATCAAGGGCGAGATCCTTCCCCTCTGCTCAACACTGTTGAGGCTACATCTGGAGTACTGTGTTCAGTGCTGTGGTCCTTAGTGCAAGAGGGACTTAGAGTCTTGTTCTTCATGGCAAAGGGGAGTCACTGCGGGGAAAGGGGCTCAGATCACATTCAGACTGTCCCCTCTGCCAGAGAGCCAGATATAACCAGGCTTGTTCATCACAACAGTAGGAACTTCCTTTTATTTTATTTTAAATGTTCCAATGCATAATGAATGTGGTCTAAATGAAATATCACCACTGACTGAGACTACATGACTAAGGATAAAGAACAAGAGATGCAACGACTAAAAGTGAGATGCCTCCTAACTCCTGGTCAGGACGGGGAGATGCTCAAGCTCCTGCTGTGTTCCCAGCATATGTCTCTGGGAGATATAACTGAGAAGACAGTAGGGAGACTTTCCTATTGCTTGAAAAACTTCTCTTTCACTGCAGTTTCAGATAATACCTCACTTGATCACTTGACAGTAATTGTACTACAACTACCCAAGAGGCAAGAAATCCCTGCAGTTAATCTGGCTGAAGTGATTTATAGCTCTCTGAAAAGTGCAGATAAAGTGACTCTGCAAGTTGTGATGGATACACTTGCCTCCTTAACCAAACTAGAGGGAGTTTGATTCAGGCTCTACAGGCGGTAAAGGCCTAAGAACTCCCCTTGCTCCAGTGTGTTTTCTGAACACCCATGTAGGGGCAGAGTGACGCAATGAGCATGGATCATGCAAGCTTGGATCATGCAATTAAGACATAAATAGCAGATGGCTTTTTCAACAATCATTTATTGTGGAACAAAGGCACAGAGGTACAAGTAATCTCATGTACACCTTTCCCCTAGCAGGTAATTTGACTACAAGACAGCCACCTCATTCCATGTATTTGTCAGCCTAACTGAGACTTCTTTGAGCTCTCCCTGATGGACAGGGTGACCTTCCCTTGAGCTGGGACACCTCTCAAGATTGCTTCTTGAGGTAGAGAGAATTTTTACCAGTGGTAGATATTTGGTAAACAACCTATATTGTGCATAACCTTGTATTATGTTGACTATGAATTCTGAATTCTGTCTTAGTGACTTTGATTCTGTCTTGATAGTTTTAAATGATTGTTATATCATTTGTGCAAGAGGTAATAGAGCGAACTCATCAAACTTTGTTAAGTTGCACTTTTACAACATTACATTTCAGTAGAAGCACTTTTGCTGATACATTTGTCAGCAGTTCTTTAGACAGTATAAATTAGCCACTTGTGACAGGAGTACAGGAAGAATAGCAGATAAACAGATAAACTCTTGCTCTTGCTCATGTAGCCTATTCAGTGGCCCACTGAAGAAGGTTATGGCTGCAGCTATATGACAGGATTGATTTGCCCCAGTTTTTTCTTGTGTACATAATTTTCAGTTATCTCTTCTCCTTTCTTTGGAATGAGAGGAGAGCAATACAAAATTTTAATGAAGTCACTCAGCTAATGACTGTATTGTTAAAATCTTGCTGTATCTGAAAATATAGCTAATGCTGAAAAAAGAAAGTTGAAAAAAATTTCATTTTCTTTTGATAGTCCATATATATTTAGGATTTGTAAATCCACATGTTTTTAATTAATCAGGTAGTTCTAAAGCTTTGAATTATCAGGAAAGGGCTTTCATTCTGTCAAAAATAAAGGAGTAAATGATTGAAGCTTGCTAGTGCTGTATTGCTCAAATTCTTAAATTATATTGTTAGGACATCTTTTCAGCAAATAATATAAGACAGTAGAAGACTAGTATAATTGCACACCCTAAACTGTGAGGACCATTTGTAAATTTACAAATTGACTTTATTCAGATACCTAAATACTGTCATTTTAAGTATGTTCTTGTCAATTTTGATATGTTTTCAGGATGGTTAGAAGTCTGTGCTTGTAAACATGCAGATGAAATTGTCTCTTGCTAAAGCTGAAAGATGACATTTGTGGCTGTCAGAGCTGTATGCTGCTTGACAATCTTTGCCAAAAATTAAAGAGCTATAGGAGGAGATCATCAGACTGCATTATATCAGACATAATGATAAAATTCATTGACAGGACCTTCCAAGACCCTGTGGGTGCAAGAGCATGAACCCCCAACTGTACAGAAGAATGGAGAGTCAAAGTGAGTCAATATCAGGTTAGTACTGGAAGCCTGGGTAATGGAAGCACCATGTCAGTAAAGTCTGGAAGCTTGTGACTGCTAGCAAGAGAAGGAAGGCTCTTCTTCTCCCTGCAGATCTATAGCTACAGAATGGTTTCAATGCCTCTGAAATGGATAGATGGCTGAAAATTCTAGCCAAAGAAAAGTCTATGCCTTCTGAAGCCAGAACCATGCAACGATACCAGAAGGATGTGGCAAGTCACAGTAATAGGGTAAGTCCCCTGTGTGGGGCATAGAGGGGATTATCAAAAAATATTTACTGTTTGCCAGTGATTGAGATAGAAGATGATTTGGAGAGACTGCTATGGTGGCTTTATCTTGGCTGGCTGCCAGGTGCCCACCAAAACACTCTGTTACTCCCTCTCTACAGCAAGACAGGAGGAAAAAATAAGATGAAAAAACTCATGGGTTGAGAGAAAAGACAGGGAAAACATTTACTAATTACCCTTATGGGCACATCAGACTCAACTTGGGAATAAATAATATAAATACCAATTCAAAATGGAAAAAATTTCTAAGAAACAAAGACCCCCTTTTCTTTACCCCTCTTCTTGCCAGGCTTAATTTTACTTCTTAACTTTTGAATTTACTATCTCCTGCCTCCCAAGTGGTGCAGCTGGGTGGAGAATATGGTTGTGGTCAATTGGTGTTACTGACTCTGTCACTCCTTTCTCAAACTTTTCTCCTGTTCTAGAATGGGGTCCATCCCACTGGATACAGTTCTTCATGAACTGTTCCAGCATGGGTCTTCTGCACAATGTACAGTCCACTGGCAACAGACTGCTCCAACATAGGCCCCACAGGCTGCAGTTCCTGCTAGGAGCTGGGTCCAGTACAGGCTCTCCATGGGCTGCACCTTCCTTCAGGGTATCTCCACATCCTTCAGCCTGGAGCCTTCTGTGGCCTCCAGTGCAGTTATCTGCTCCACGGTGGTTCTCCATGGGCTGCAGGGGGACAATACACTTCACCACAGTTTTCTGCATGGGCTGCAAGGGAATCTCCTGTGCATGGAGCATCTGCCCCCTTCCCTGCCCTTACTGTCTACAGGATGGCATTTCTCACATTTTTGTCACTCTTCTCTCTCAAATCTGCCACACAGCTTTGGGCAGCAGTGTGTTTGTTTGAGAGCTGGCTGAAACTGGCTCTGTTCGACTTGGAGGTAGCTGCTGGTCTCTTCTCACAGAGGCCCCCCTACTACCAAAACTTTGACATGTTGATCAAATATGACTGCTAGGCTTGACCAGCCCTTTCACACTCAGCAATGTTAAGCTGCTATGATACTGCATCTTCAAATATGATCCTCTTCTTAAGCAAAGTCAAAATTCTTTTCAAATTCTTTTAATAAAATGTTCATCTTTATTTTGACAATGTTTGACAATTAAATATTGTATATGGTAATTCAGTTCTTCTGGCTAGGTAGCCCAGAATGCAGATTTCATACTCTTAGTCAATCATCCTTTTTAGAATGGTTAGGCTCTTCCTGCATTGCATTACAGAAGTTACACATAGAGGATCAATTAATTCCCAAGACAGCTGCATGCCACCCACATCACTTGTCTGCTCCACACTTGTAATTTCATCATGTTAGAGCTCACTGTGAATATCCTAGTCTTCGCTTCCAACTCATCTTTTTTAATGCCGGGTAAACCTTCAAGGATTACTCCAGCCACAGAGGATGAAGTTGCTTTGCCTGATCTATACAGGTGGCTACAGAGGTTACTGCACTTAAAATTCTCATCTTCGTCCTATCCTGGGACTAGAGAAGGTTATAGAACACAACATGTATGAATTCCAGTCTCACATGGCCCATCTCTAGCAGAGGCAGTCTGATAAAAAGTTTAGTTTCCCAGAAGAAGTTGCTTCCTTTTGGGAGTTCCCTGACCAGCACTAGAGAAATCACTCCAGATCTCTGACAGTGAAAACAAGTCAAATACATCAGATGATCAGAATAACACATCTGTTGTCTTGCACCAAGCTGTACTAAGTACAAGGCTGCTGAATATAGAACCCAGAATAGCCCTAATGATATTGTTTGCTATATTCCTTTTTTCTTCTTTCCCTTCCTCCAAATAAACTAGTAATTCTTATGGTTTTTTTCAGCATTTACTTCGGTTTTGCTGATTTTGCAATCTTATATGAGAACTATATCCTTAGTATGACACCTTGTAAGACATCAGCCTTTTCTCAGTATCTTTTAATATTTTTCATCCTAGGGAAGTTCCAAATACTCCCTTTTTAGTGCCATAGAATTAAGTCTCTTCTCCCAACATTGTTTTGGTACCTGGAACTTCTAAGTACTCCCAAAAACCAACAGGCTTTTAAAACTTACATGGCAGATTTTGTTGTAAAATATATAATGTTTATGAACTTTTCTTAATACAAAAAGTCTCAAAATAATCAGCATTAAATAGAATGTAAGTACAAAGTGTTTATAAACAGGTCCTTTCACTGTAGGAGACAGTGGCTTTGCAACTTTTCTAGTGTTGGTTTCAGGCCACTGCCCTGTTGTTATAGTTTCAACACTCTGTTGGAATTCCTTCCAAAAAGCTTGGAGCCAACATCTTAGTGTTGGTAAAGATGGTTAATAAAGGGCACAATGAATATGCATATCCTGATGTTAACTACGTTAGCCAGAGCCTTTTGTTCTGATCTCTCCCCCGGCCGGGAGGGGGAGGGTAGACTGGCTCGGGTGAGGGAAGGGGTTGGGGTTTCTGCACTTTCTGCGCAGGTCAAGAGCTCAGCTCTCAGTGGAGTGAGCGAGGACACCCACACTGGTTCCGGCATCACTGGATAGCCTGGACTGTGTTTTTCTCCTCCCTAACTCGATCATTTCATCCATGGGCAATTGTGGGCACTGCAGAAGCTGCTGTGAGGAAAGAGGGAGAGAGAGCATGCCTGTTTCCTGCCTCTGCGGAGACAGGATTTCTTCTGCTTTTCTTTAGACATCAGTTTCTCACAGGAGCTGACCTGGGGACTGTGCCTGCCATCTCACCTGAGAGAGAGCCCAGCCGGCTGGGCGCAACATCGCCACCTCCTGTCCATAAATACAACTGCAACCCCTGAGAGAGAGCCCAGCGGCTGAGGTGCGACTTCACCACCTGCTGTCCATAGATATAATTGCATTCCCCCATTTTCTTTTGGGGGGTAGCCAAAAGACCTTTTAACTGTTTGCCTAGTCATTTGGGGGAGGGGTGGGGTTTATTACAAACTGTTATTGTTTGGTTCTTTCTGGATATAAATATATGTATATGTGTGTGTGTGTGTATTGTGGTTAAGAACTGTTATCCTTTTCATATACACATATATTTCTAATTAAAGTTCTGTTTTCTAAACTTAAAGGACAGGGATTATTTCTTGGCCAACATAGATATCTTAGGTCTCGCCTTGAACTAAGACACCTGTCTATCTTCATAGGAAGTCATTCTTTCCCCTGCATTAAAGGTTTCTTTCCCTTCAACTCTTTTTCCTGTACTACATGTAGATCTAGAACCCTTTGGGATAATGGAACCAGAAACCTGCAAGTATGGAGATTCAACCACTCTCTGGATAAGATCTTGCCAAACATTGCATTTTCCTCCACATAACAAAAGTTTCGCCTCATGTACCCTGATAAATTACAGTTTGTGGCTTTCCCCCTAAGTTAATCTTTCTGCCACAACATCCTTGTAATTCACATCAGAGTTGCTGAAGGTTGCTATTAGATCACCTCTCAGCATTCTCCTCATCAGACAAAACAAGACTAGCCCTTTTCCTTTTATCTCTACTCTAGATGACTGTTGGCTATACTGGTAGATCAGTGAGACTCCATTATCTCAGTTATTCTCATCATCCTGCTCTGATTTGATTGGTAGTAAATTCAAGTAATTTCTCAAGTTGAGGCTAATTTTCCCATATGACAATTGGTGAGTCATCTCTCCCTTTCCTTATCTCAACCCATAAGCCTTTGGTTATATTTTCTCTCTCCTGCCAGGTCAAAGATGGGGAGTGATAGAGAGGTATTGGTGGGTGTCTTAGTTTAGAGGAAAACTAAGATGTCTATACTGGCCACAAAAAAAGAAGGGTGGGCCTTCTTCCACCCGAAAAAACACCCCACTCCTTTAAATTTAGAACAAACTTTAATTAAGAAAATGTATAGAAAAGGATATAAATTCTTAACTACTATCTATCTATCTATCTATCTATCTATCTATCTATCTATCTATCCAAGAAAAAAGGAACCGAACAAACCGGTTTGGAATCAACACCTTTGAATGAAATTGAAGTCTCCACCCCCTTTGGGTGCAATTATATTCACGGACAGCAGGTCACGATGTTGTGCCTCGGCCGGCTGCAGGATTGGCTTCCCAAGAATGCCGGCAGAGATGCCAGCGGCTTCCCTGTGGTGGGCCTGTGGTAGTCCCGTCTAGGCTCAGGTGGGCTCGCTGCAGGAGGATGGGGTGGAACCTTTTCCATGGAGCAGTGCAGACACATTACTCATCCTTTGTTTGACAGAAGAAGTATTGGGCCAGGGGCCAGAGGGGGCAACAGCTTCTCTGCTGATGACTGTCAGCCTCGTCAGGGTCTGTTGCAAATCCAAGGCAGCAATGACTCTCTCTCTCTGAGACACAGGGTGTCCAGAGCTAGGTGTTGGAGGGGGGGAAAGAGGAGCCAAGCCAAAGAGGGTCTCCCTCCAAGATACTTCCACTGCCAGCAGCTGCTGAAATGAAATGCCAAACCAGCTGTTCCAGGGAGGGTCTGGAGCACTGTTGAGACTGAAACTAAGACACGTTTAAAGCTTAACCCAACAGTAGTTTTATTACAAAAGTGGCCATGTACATGGGAAACCCAAGAGAGAGAGGAGAGAAAAATAAGCCTGCCACATATAAACATCCAAATTGCCCAGTCATTTCCCAAGGGGTTGTCTTAATGACTCTAGAATGCACAGACTTCCCAGAGCAGTGGCTGCATCCTCAAGCATCGTCTGGCTCCTAGCAATAGCAGGTGTCCCCACCAAGGAAATGTTGTCCTGTCATGTGAAACAAGCAAGCACCCAAAACATGAGCCACCTACTCTTTATCTAATTTGCCAAAGTGATGTCTGCCTGGGCAGGTGTTGCCATTACCGCCCAACTAGAGATCCTCGATCCCTCCACCCATTATCTAAGTGCATTATGTAACCCTTCAGTGCATGTGTAAGAGCACTGGCATTTCCTTGCGCCTGCATAATATATTGCAGGGGGTCTTTATTATATGGGTCTGAGTGTTTACTTTCTCCTCCTCTCTTCCTCTTTCAAGTGCCCTTGAAGGGCCACCAACCAATAGTGAGAGCCCAATAAATTTTAGTTTACACAAAAAAAGCCTCCTTGAAGGATGAAGTCCATACTTATCAGCCTGTTTTCTATAACTTAGCAGGAAAAGAATAATTTCTCACAGGCAGCTGGGCCAAATACAGACCAAAAGTATTAGTATTTAATTCAGCCCAGATACACCAGCACATAGGAAGAAACCTCTCTTCCTTCCCTCTCACCAGCCCACCCCCCACCCCCACCCCAGCCATCAAGTTGGAATTTGAGCAATTGGTCACCCCTTAGTTAGTAGCTGGGGGGTTGGGCTACTACTACTGGGGGATGGGGTTAGTAGTGGGTTAGCTTCAAACTCTGTGTCCGCAGGAGAAGGAATTCCATAGCAGATTATGAAACTGTAACTGTGGGCATCTGGTGTTCAATTATGGTCAACCCACCACACTACCAAAACTGCTTCCTGGACTCCTTTGGCTATACTATTTTTGAGTCCCTTTAAGCAGAAATGAGTAAGAATTGACAACATCCCAAATGACACTAAACTGCTGGTTTTAGGCAGCTGAATTCAGTCTTAAATGTTTGCATATTAGGTGTTTAAGTTGGTAAAAATGAATCCTATATCTAACATATTACTAAACATAAATATATGTATAAACTCCATTTTGACACAGGGGGTTTTAGTTGATAATTATTTCACATAACTGTGAGTACTTGAACATGTATGCAGGCACTAAACTGAGTTTCCATATGTCAATGTCATCAAGGGAGACATATATAGGAACAGTCAACTTGAGAAACTGAGTATGTCTAGAGGTATTTCACACTGTTGGAGGAATAATTTCAACGTAATATTTGTACTGTATTGTACTATTCAGAAAATGCATAGCTTGGCTATTTATGGATCTGAAGGTTGTACAAGTAACTCCAGTGTAGGTGAAAATACTTGCTCTGAAAGCAATTACCAGTTAAGGCTCTGGATTTAGATTAGGACACTAAAATATTTTTCTACGTTAGCTCATGGTAAATGACTGCCATGTCATCTGCCTCAGGGTATACTTTTATTTTCCTCTGTCCTACAAAAATCAGTAGACACTAGCTGGTATTATTTCATTGTTCAGTGTCTCAGAAAAAATCTTGGACATTTTCAGTGTCTCTTACTTCCACTCTGCATGGAATCACAGAGGAAACAATAACATCCCTCCTCTTTCTGTGATTGCTTCCATTGGGAGGCTATCTATAATTTCTAGGTAAAATCTCATGAGACATCAAAGGTAAATAAAGTGGTTGATTTATCTGTGTTGGTATAAATCATGCAAATGATACAACAGTCTACACTTTCTCTGTACTCTATTGATCATATTCTCCAGGATCAACTAAGGCAGTGGATTCTACTCTGACTTTCCACTATAGAAGGTTGAGAACAGTTTTATTTTTAACAGCACAGGTTGAGCCATTCTTGTTTTTGAAGGATTAATCTGAGTTAGTTGCAAACAAACCAGACCTGGAATTCACTTGCTGTACTTCAGATGCTATGTATACCTTTTATCTCAATTAGCTCCTCAGAGCTAGACATAGAAACCTCTAATGGGCTCCTTCAGATACGTTTGGAGGGTTTTTTAATAGCAAATTGGGATATACATGATAAAATTTTAGAAATGTTTAGATATAGAAAACATTGGCAATGTGAGTAAGCTCATAACCTATAATTTCTTAATACTGCATAGACAATATCATAGCATCATTCATCTGGTTTATTTTAGACCTGCATCTTAAATAAGACTGGACTCAGAATGCATATTTATCTCCATGAAATATAAAGTAAAAAATTTACTTTAATTTTTAAAATTAAAAATTCTGAATTGAGCAGATAGATTTCACAAAACTGATTTCTAAAAACTCAGCAACAAAATGTTTGACCTTTAACAGCGTCTTTAAGTGGTGGTGTTTATTGTTATGAATTTAAGCCTGTGTAGTTTGGTTTCATTGTATTAATTTATTGCAGGTGGATAAGCTCATCTTTCTTCTACAGAATGGGTGGGAGGAATGAAACCAAAGTCATGTATTTCATTCTCCTGGGTTTTCCCACCACTGCTGAACTGCAGCTGCTTCTCTTCTCTGCTTTACTTCTGGCTTATTTATTAACTCTGTTGGAAAACTTCCTTATCATTCTCATTATCCGAAATAACCACAGTCTGCAAAACCCCATGTATTTCTTCCTAGGGAATCTGTCTTTCTTAGAGATCTGGTATGTTTCTGTCATTGAGCCGAAGATGCTCATAGATGTCCTCTCTTATGACAAACATATCTCATTCCAGGGATGCATAACACAGTTGTATTTCTTTGTGACTTTTATTTGTACTGAGTATATTCTGCTAGCTGTTATGGCCTATGACCGCTTCTTGGCCATATGCAAACCTCTCAGATACTCACTCATCATGAATCATCAGTTTTGTGCTCAGTTGGTAGCTGGCTGTTGGATGTGTGGTTTGACCACTTCTTCCATCAAGATGAGCTTTATAGCCCAGCTATCATTCTGTGATGTAGATAAAATCAATCATTATTTCTGTGATATTTCACCCTTACTGAATATCTCCTGCAGTGATTCCTCTTTGGCTGAGCTAGTGGACTCCATCTTGGCTCTGATGGTCATCATGCTACCTCTTTGTACTGTGGTTACCTCCTATATTTGCATCGTGTTCACTGTGTTGAAGATCCCTTCTTCTCAGGGGAGGCAAAAAGCCTTTTCCACCTGTAGCTCCCACTTGACTGTAGTAATATTGTTCTACTCCACCACTCTTTTCACTTATGCCCATCCTAAGCTCATGTATACCTATAGTGCTAACAAGTTGGTATCAGTCCTGTATACAATAGTTGTGCCACTCCTGAATCCTCTCATATATTGTCTTAGAAACAAGGAAGTCAGGTTTGCAGTGAGAAAGATCTTTACTTGCATAAGACAAATCTGAGAAATTAACTAATGACTCCTGGAGAAGGGACTTTGCTCATGAAAATTAACTGGCAATGCTGGTGAGCTAAAGTCAGGAGGTCCAGACCTTAATCCATGCCAAAGTGAAACTCTCCTATTCATGCATGCAGTACTCATATTTATTGAACTAGAGCTCAATAAATATAAGTAAGATCTATGTAAATACTATGGTTTTGATTTGAGATGGTTGGTGGCTTTTTTTGCTTGTTTTCCCCCTATGAATCTATGTTGTTATCCATTCCTAAAAGTCTTCAGCTGAATGACTGCTCCAGTTTCAAAGTGAAGGTTTGGAAATGTTAGCAACTGAATCCCAGATTTGTTTTCCCTAGAGAGATTACTAGGTAAATAAAACATTGTAAAATGCATGTAAAAATGTATCTACATCTGATTTATTTACTCTGAGATTCTATTATTATCCCTTTAAACAAATAGGCAGAGGAAAATGACAAGCAATTTTAACATGTTGAGATATCTGGTGTAGGATAAAATGAACCATTTCTGAAGAAGACAACTTTTCTTTTAGAGCGATAGAGAAGGTATTATTTGAGTAGCCCATGCTGCTCACACGTTAGAGCTGCAACTGTCACTTGGCCTCTGTCAACAGGACCTTGGTACCCTGAATATCCTGACTGCACACCAAATAATTTGCTCCATGAAGAAATTCAGACACAACTGAAAGGATAGATCACTTCAATGTTTCCTTCAGACCGCATGAGCATTGGATCTAGCAGTATTCCAGCAGGAGTCATGGTCTTATGCAGGAGTCTTGAAAGACTGAGTTAAACACTGATCATCTGTGAGAAAATCTGATTATCACTTAGAAATCTCTTTCAGTGAAATGATGCCTCTAAGAAAGCTACTCCATATGCAGAATATCAGAGTGTTTTAAAACATTTAATATTTTGTAACAAACGAATAAATCCATCAGCATCTCTATATGACCATATTAAATCTGGGTTGGAGTTTAAGACTGATACTGTAGTTTCTCATATTCTATGCTCTGTATATGACCTTTTCAGATTTTACAGTTCATGAAACATCCAAATTTCCAGGGAAGAAACCCTTAGGACACTTGGTGGAAGAACTTGTCTATGCATACAGTTGCCATGTATTGTCATGGATACAACTGTTTCAAGTCAGACCTTTTGGAGAATTTGAGCAAAACGTTAAGGAAAGGTGTCAAGAACAGCTTGAAGGTATCCATAATGGGGAGCTATCACAAGAAATGTAGAGTGCTGACTGTATTACGGGTATTAGCAGAAAATCTGTGATGAGAAAACAGGTAACTAATGCAATATGAATATACATTACAATATGAACCATTGGAGAGAAGCCAAAAAAAATCCAGTAGTTCTTCAGAGATCAAGAGCAATGGATACAGGTAGATATAAATTCCTCTAAAAATACCTAAAAATTAGACACTGAAGTCTAATGTCTGTTTAGACATCTAGGCAAACTACCCTAGGCTCCTTCAATAGTCATGCATATGGATTATCATCCTAAAGGATATTTATTCTATTTATCTCTAACATAAGCCTTCATGTTTAGCCATCTCTAGGAAACCAGGGATCATGAGTAACCATTCTCTTATTTCAGTTTTTCATTTATAAAGAGCAAACAATAGCATTTCAGTACTCCATAGTGAGTTTTCCATTGAAGTATTAAATTTGCGAAGTGTGAAGGTCCTTTAATACAGTGATTTGGCTACACACATCGACTGGTTTTAAAGCACTGATCTGAAGGTGATTGTTTTGAAATTAATCTCAAGAAAATCTTTCAAATACACTGTGAAGAGGATTACCATCCAATTACTATGGGGTTTAGGTATACTAATAATGTTGTTAGATAACCTGAAACAAATAATTGATTATCTAATCAACAGGGGTTCCTAAGTGTTCTTAGGAAAAAAGAAAACAGAGAAAAGCCTTATACAAACACAAACTTTTTGAGAATGCAAGTTCTCTCTTGCATCTAAAAGTTTATTTCTGGAAGTTTTTAAACACGGTTTTAAATTCAAGGTTAGATGCTGTCATGGGTTTTTCTGATTAGGGTTTAGGTTTTTTTTTTTATAAGAGGAAGATTGGCTTCTGTTGGAAGTCTCTGGAAGTTTCCCTCCATCCTATAGAGCAGAGCCAATGAGGGCCAGCTCCGAGGAAAACTTCCTGCTTTTGAACCATTAAGTTACGCCCCTGCGTGAAAACATATTTAAGAAGTTGTTGCGCACTTAGAAAGGGGCAGCCATGGATTAACAACATCACAACACAGACATCAAGGTCAGTGCAGGAGGAGAAGAGGAGAAGGAGGGGGAGGGACCCCACGGATCAGGGAGAGGGTCCCTGAATATGTGGTGATGACCGTGGTGATTACGAGTTGTCCCCTCGAAGCCCATGGGATACATTGGGGTGCAAAGACGCCCCTGTTGGAGCAGGGGGATGCATGAAAGAAGCTGTCACCTCATGGGAGGCCCCCAAGGTGGAGTGGAGGTCCAGCAAAGATTTGCAGCTGAGACCCACGGAGGGAGAAGCCCACACTGAGCAGGAGGCGCCCAAGGTGGAGCAGAGTCTTGCAAAGATTTGCGACCGAGACCCATGAAGGGAGAATCCCACGCTTAAGCAACCCACAGGCAAGCCCCCTGAGACAGAACTGCTGCTTAAGTTTTGGACTTACATCCATGAATGGCTGATCCAACAACAACTGACTGTAAACCTTCCATTTCCCTGTCTCCCACACCATTGGGAGGAGGGGGCATAGACAGACGGAGGGGTGGTGGTGGAAAGGTGTTTCTAACCTGTTCCTATTTCTTGATTTTAGTTTTTAGTTTGTTAGTAATAAATTTAAGCATTATTCTAAGTTCTGCTTTGCCCATGGTATTAATCAAAGCTCCTCTTTTGGTTGTTATCTCTAGCCGTAAATTCCTAGCTGTTTTTTTTTTCTTTTTCCTCTGGAAGGCGAAAAGGGTGGGGGAGGAAAAAAGGCCTTGAAAGAGTTTTGCTGGACACCAGGCGTTTATCCAGGGTCAAACCACCACAGGGTCTTATGAATACAGTTAGCTCTTCTGGAAAAAATTCTCCTAACAGGAATCCCATATTTAATGTGTCTACATTCTAGATTTTCTGTTTGATCAACCAAGAGACAATTCCAGAGATTCCTCAGATCTCAGGTGAATGAAAAATCTTCCCCTCTGACTGGCTATGAAACTTTCTCCAGCATCTTCACTCTTATCTTAGGCTTTTGTTAGCTTATTTAAAAAAGATGTTTACTTAAACCAAACAATTTTTGATAGGACAGAGGATACCTTTCAGTTGAAAATATGTTTGATTATCATGAAATTATTTAATAACTTTACATCTCTAAAATTTAAATAACAGATGGTTGCATATTAAAACAGAATAAAAATAATAATTTAAATATAAGGTCAATTAGGTCAGACAAGATCACACATCCACCAAATATCCGACCATAGTGACACATAATTTTGAAATTTTCATTTCCATTTTTGTTGACAAAAGTAAATCTTTTTTCTTATTATTTTCTGGCTAGCTTGATTCCTTTTCTAAAAAAGACAGATACTTCTAAGGGACTGTTTCCCCCCTTTTTGAACAAATATGGTGGGAGTAGAAGAATCACACTCTGGATGCATCTATTTCTCTCTTTTGACAATAGGGGAAGCAATAGTGGAATCTATAGACAACAGGCTTGAATAGGCTTTGACTAGATGCTTGACCTTTACTCTCTAAACTTGAGTTCTCCATACACAGAAATCCCAAGGGAAACTAGCAAAAATATTTTAAGAGCAAGCTTACAAAAAAATTCTCCAATTTTATTTCCCTTTTCTAAGACAGATGAGTAAACAAGAAAAAAGAAGTAAATAGAGCTTCTGAGGGTACCCAGAGCTAAGGGTACCTTTCAAGGACTACAAAGGAATGCCTAAAGTAAAATATGTTAGGAATTAATTCAGTGTTTTCAAAAGGTTAGGTTCATGTGGGTTATGAAAAATTATCTAATGGGAATGACAGCAAAGCAAACAAAATACCTGTAACTGCATGGGGATTCCTATCACACAGCTTTATGCATCTATATACATCTTTATACATAAAGAATATTGAGCTATGCCTCAACTGGATTTCCTTTAAGTCAATGAAGAAAACCAGAAAATCTTAAAACATGATTCATGCTTTCTATGGTAAATATTCTAAAGCAGGAGTGCTTATTTCTGAATTTAAAGGTAATCTAAACTATGAGTTCTAATGTAGTCATCAACTCACTGAATGTATTCAAGCCTAGGTGAGATGACACCCAGCTTATGAAAATAAAATTACTAAATGGAATTGAAATTATTTGAAACATTCTGTCAATTAGCATGTGAATTAACATTTGAATAGAGAAAATTTATTTCAGAAATCTCAACATTTGAGGGTTTTGTTTCAAGTACTTTTAAAAAAGAAAAAACTCAGTTTCTTACATAAAGAGGTATTACTTTTTAAATAATATGCTTTAAAAAAATCCACATTCTTTAAATACATTTCTTGACATATATATTTGTAATTTTTAGCATCATCTGAAAGAGCATATTCATTTTTTCTTTTCTTTAGGGGAGAGCCATCTTCTGTGGGTTAGTTGCAATGTTACTATCAGATTTTTTCCTGGCCAGTTAAATCTGAAATAGATCTTTAGCTGTAGAATGAAATGACTACTTCTAGTTGTTAGTAAAGCTGATTAAATTAAAGGTTTGGATAAGCTGCATGCAGAGTGTTTCTTTATACTGAATATAATATCACAGGGTAATTAGATTACAAATCTTTACAAATTAATTTACAGATAGTTTAAAAAAATCTACAGGTATGATAGATGAATCAGTTTTCCATTCTTTTCCATCTATCTTTTTATTTTCTTAATTTTCATATATCTCACTGTTTGTCTTATTCTTCTAATTGCTTATCCAGGCAAACTATCTGAAATCCACTGCATCCTAATTTCCTTTTGGAACATCATCTGAAAGAAAACATGGAAAACCACACCAAGATAACGGAGTTCATTTTGGTTGGGTTTAAATCTCACCCAGGATCACAATTCTTCCTGTCTGTTCTCTTCTCAACAATGTATGTTGTCACTGTGATAGGAAATGTCTGCATGATACTTATCATTAGAATGGACTCCAAGCTGCACACTCCAATGTACTTTTTCCTAGAGAACTTGTCCACTTTGGACATCTGTTATTCTGTCATCACTCCCAGAGCAACACTGGCATTCTCACTGAACAGAAGAAACATTTCCTACAATGGCTGTGCTTCACAAATGTTCTTCTTCTCTCTCTTTGGTACAACAGAAGCCTTCTTTCTTGCTGCGATGGCTTATGATTGCTTCACTGCTGTCTGCAATCCACTGCTGTACCAAGTGATTATGAATAGAAGACTCTGTGTATTCATGGTGATGGCCTCTTATCTGTCAGGCTGTATCAATTGCACCATTCAGACAGGCTTTACATTCAGTTTGGCCTTTTGTGGGCCCAAAGAAATAAACCACTTTTTCTGTGATGTTTCTGCAGTGATGCATGCCTCCTGTTCAGACACACTCATCAATGAACTAGTAATGCTTGCTGTGTGTGTATCCATTATTGTGGGCACTGCCTTAGTGGTTTTTAACTCCTATGGTTATATATCATCGCAATTGCCCAAATGCCTTCAGCTGACAGCAGGCACAAGACCTTTTCCACCTGTTCTTCTCACATGATGACCATCTGCATGTTCTTTGGGACAGTTTTCTTCATGTATGCTCAGTCTGGGGTCATATCTTCGCGTGACAGAAGCAACACCATCTCTATCTTTTATACTATTGTTATTCCCATGCTAAACCCTTTCATCTACACCTTCCGAAACAAGGAAGTAAAAGGATCTCTGAAAAAAACTGTTAAAAAGGAAAGGCTTTTTTTAGTACCTTTACTAAGTTTGAGAATGACCACAGTGTCCAATTTGGTACAGTCAGATGCTTAGAATGTAAAATAAGGGACATCAGAGCACATCAGGGCTTGCTTTCAAGTTTTTTGTGTTTCTAGATGGTCAGTGTCATGGATGAAAGCAGGACATACAAAAAAAAAAAAACTAGGAGAATCTAGATCAGATGAAGGGGTGGATTTGTTTAACTGTATTTAGATATTTACAATCCATCTGAGCTGTAATTTAGAGTCCTCTTATAACCATTCAAAAGGTACCAGCACTTTAAAGCTATAATCAATCCAATTAGGTGGGACAATCTAAAGTGTATCTAAGTGTATTGGATATCTAAAATAGGGCATAAAACTCAGACTCTGGCAGTAAGTTGTTTCTGTGCACTGGAGCACAGCCAGTTCAGGTGGAGGCATTCTCATTGCAAACATTCACAGCTAAATTAGATTAAACATGAGTGAGCTGAAAGATTTATTTGTCTGTGACTCCACATCTTTTTAATGATTTTTTTCTCAATTTTGTTTTTAATCACTTCATTTTCAGTGAAACCACTGAAATTAAGATTACAACCATTAAGCATTAATGGGCTATTGAAATATTGTGACTGAAAAGCTCTTTAACAAAACCACAAAGAAATAAAATAATAAAAAAACAGATTCTCTTTCCATGTGTTTGTGTGCATGTTCACAGTAGTTTCAAATTCTGGTCTAAAAAAAATATAGAGTTCAAAAAATACCAACTTGAAACTTTAGCATCAAGTGTCTGAAGCATGAACTCTTGAGTTACCACGTGAGCACTGTTCGACCAGAAAATTGCTCAGTTCTCATTGTACTGCAACATAAAAGAAAGTAAATATTTAAATTAATTATTTCCTTACTTTGTACTCAAAAGAAATAATATCACTTTGAAATAAATCATGACCCGTAGTTACCTCCTTTTTTGGGCATAAAAGGTATCTGTGCTACAAGCTCATATACACATCTATTTTCCCTTGAATACAGAATGAGGAATATTCCCTCTGTGTAGATAATGAACCATTGGAATTTCTAGGAGCATTTTCCAGTAGCCACGATCGCAACTTCAGTGCCCACTAGTCTTCCAAAGGAACTAAACTAGTAGAAAACATCTGTATGGAATGCAGCTCCACTCTTACATGTCTCTGTTCAGGTACAATGGAGATCTCTGCACCTGAAGGTTAGTATTTTCTAGCAAGCTATTTGGCTCACCTCATTACAGATAAGCCTCAGCCAAGGGTCCTTTCTGGTTACCACTACATTTTGTAGTTAAAAACCATGAAGTGGTACTGACACATACAGGTTTTACTTCATTCATATGTATTTACTTCATAGCGTATGGAGGACATGAGAAGTAATATGTATTTTCAATTTGTATATGTACTTTTTAAGTGAAAAAAAATATATTTTCAAGTTAATGAAACATAGTTCAGCTTTCGGTCACTGTTTGGGCCATTCCTGTGGATCAGCTTCCATCAGATGCTCCATTTGAAACAGGACACACCCACAACCCTCTGTGCAGCTTCATTTCAGCCTCTCCCAGGACAGCACCCCAAGCTCCCTAAGAGCTTCTGTTCCTAAGCTTATGGACAGGTTGTTTGTGCTGAACGATTGCCAGCACAGACACTTCTCCTTGCTGAGCTTTGTCTTCTAGTCTTCCACAACGTTATTCACAAGGCTGCATTTCTTTAGTGAACAGCAATTGAGAAATGGTGGTTCCATGGCCTGCATTGTGGTTATCTGCTTCACCATGAACCTCCATGGGCTGCAGGGTGAGGACAGTAAAGCATGGTTCTCACCACGGTCTGCAGGAGAATTTCTGCTCTCGGATCCCCGGAGCACCTCCTATTCGTCCTTCTTCACTGACATTGGTGTTCAAAGGGCTGTTTCATACTTTTCTCATCTCTCTCTCACACAGCTGCTGTGCAGCATTTTTAACCTTTCTTAAATATAGTATCAACAGAGGTGCCACCAGCTTCAGTGATTGGCTCAATTTTGGGAAGTCTGTTTTGGAGTCAGCTGAAACTGCCTCTGTCTGAGATGGGACAGCCCCTGGTCTCTTCTCAAAAAGGCCACTCTGCAGTCTTTATGTCACCAAAACCTTGGCACAAAAACTAAATGCACTCCATTTTATTTCTATTCCAGGGAGACTGAGAATTCGGTTTACATAGAATAAGAACTAATCATTATTTGTTACATTACTTGCAACATTACTTGTAACATTACTTGTTACAGAAATGTATTCACATTATTAAAAGCATCACTGCATGGCCCAAAACAAAGCCTATGCTAAAAACAAGCCAGATAGTAATACCCAAGTCATTCCTCAAGCAGAGCCAGACAAGTCCTGAGGCCTGCAGAACCAACACAAAGTCTAGGACTTGCCAATTGCAATGCCAAGACCATATTTCTTTATCTGTAGCACTGTGCCACCTTCCCCACGTCAGGGCTTGCAGTATAATTGTGATTTTCCCAAAATTAGCTTGGCTGCCTGCAGGCAGGACCAGTTAACCCTACACTGGACATGTTTATTATGGATGTTGAAGAACTGACATTTGCTTTTACACCACAGTAAATTCAGATGCTTCCCAAGAAGCAACGGGGGATGGATCATCCTTCTTCCCTTGTGTAAATCCAGACTCATCTCTAGATCATAATGGGTATGGAAATGCATTGGTTTCCAGCCCCAAGGGTGTGCTAGGGCAACTGGAGATAAGGTAGGCAAAAGCACTAAACATCACCACTCCATGGCATACATTTTAGGTCCTGTGTACTGAGCAGGATGGCTAGAGCAGGTGAACACTGATTTTTATTCATACAAACACAGGTCTATTCACCACTTTTGGCTCCTAGTCCAAGGTCACTTTGTGAATGCACTGTTTTTCTCTAGCATAGAGTTAATGTTCCTCAAAATAGCTCATATGGGGCCATGTTTTGGATTTGTGCTGAAAAAAATTAATCATACAGGGATGTTTCAGTTATGGCTTACATAGAGACAAGGCCTTTTCTGCTTTCCACACTACTCCACCATCGAGTAGATTGGGGGTCCAAAAGAAATTGGGAGGAGACACAACTGGTTCAGCTGACCCCAACTGACCAAAGGGATATTCCATACCACATGATAACATGTTCAGCAATAAAACTAGGATGAAGGTTGGCTGCTCCTTGGGGACTGGCTGGGCAGTAATTTGGTGATGAGCCATTGCTTTTGTTTGCATCACTAGTCTTTCTGGTGGTTTATTTCTTTTTGTTACTTTCATTATAATTTAGCAGCATTATTATTTCATTTAAACTATTAAACTGGTTTTATCTCAACCCGCAAGTTTTCTCACTTTTACTGTTCCCATTCTCTCCCCCACTACCATGGGGAGGAGTGGGAAGTTCTGGGGTGCTTAGATGCCACAAGGAGTTAAACCATAACAGTCCCTTTTTGTGCCCAAAGTGTGGCTTGAACACATAACTCCAACATTAAGAGTCTCATGCTCCATTGACTGAGCGAGATGGGGAATGGGATACTTTCTGCAGCTATTAGAGGTGTTTGGATCTGGCTGGCAGCTGGCCTTTCCATGTAGCAGTTCTGATGTGAGGACAGCCTGGGCACCTGGGTATTCTGCAAGTTATTGTTTTCACTATTTAACACTTTCTAACAGAGACACGCAATAAAAGCTGGCAACAACTTCAGCTCAGGTCAACTGACTAGAGTTTTGTCAAACCCAAAGCCATCATTACTGTGGTTATTACCACAGTCTTGTGGTAATACCCTCTTCAAGTATGCCATAGAGGTGGGAAATTGTGAAGAGTTCATTTGTGCTTTCTTCTTTCTTTTCTGCTTACTCAGGCCACTGCAGCTTGTTAAGTGCAGCCCAGAACTTTCAGGTAACCCTGTGTTATAGTTTCAAAACCGAGTTGGAATTCCTTCCAAAGAAGCTTGGAGGCAACGCTTTACTATCACTAAAGATGGTTAACAAAAGGCACAATGGATATGCATATCCTGTTAACAGCTCTAGCCAGAGCCTTTGTTCT
>JAWWEW010000077.1:2917148-2935671 GCA_035583185.1 Anabacerthia variegaticeps
GTTAACCTCTGTAGTTATGCTAATGCATTGCCTCCAAGCTTGTGGAAGGAATTCAAAAGGTTTGAAACTATAACAATTCCTGACAACACTTCTGCTCACAGTGCCCAAGAAGCTGTTTGCACTCATTATTGTGAAGGCACAATATTGGTTCATGTTCAACTCAGTGTACACAAGGAACCTTCTTTGCAAAGCTGCTTTCCAGGACTTGGTAAGTTCCATTCAGTGTATTTCTCCAGCCTGCCAAGGTTCCTTTCAATAATAGCATAACCATACGGTTCTTCTCTCCCACCTCACAGCCAACTACAAACTTGCACAGGATCTACTCTATCCCATCATCCAGGTCATTAACAATGAGGGTAAAAAGCATGATCTATAATACCTATGTGTTGGAAGTTTGGAGACTTGTAGCTTACTTTTGCTTTCAGACCTTGAAGTCAAGGGTAGTTCCCAACGGTAGCAATGAAGAGAGGAGCAGGATGAGAAAGAAGACAAGGAGTGTACAAAGCTGCTGGCTAACTCAATGACTAGAATGAGACAAAGAGAACTGGTGTTGCCATATCCCAAATGCTGGAGGAGCTAACCCATAACTGCTCAGTGTGCTCACAGATTGTGACCGCTAAGACACTCCAGTTGCCCAAATGTAAGCCACCAAACTTGCAGACAGTGTGGGTGACCAGCCAGAGAGGGTCTGCAGAGAAAATGTGGGCACTTGTACAGGAATTCACAACAGTTGCTGCTTGTCTGTCCTCATCTGGTCTGCAGACACCGCAGAAGTTCACATGTGAGCTGGACTCCCTTTGCAACCAAGGAAGAGAGCATTTGTTGTGGACAATTAATCGCATCCTTGGACAAGTCTAAGCTTGCTTGTGTCAGCTGTGCCTGACACGCATTGAGACAATAGAAAATCCTGTCTATTTCTATGGACTGTAAAGGGAACCTGGAGGGGAACCGATCTTCTACAGGTTACACAGGCATGCACATATGGAGGCACAATGCAGAAGCTCTGCTTTGAGGTAGTCAGTTGTAGGGGTCTCTTTACTCCTGTGACTGTGAATTGAAGAGAGTGATGTGACTGAGTAAGACATTACTTGAGGAAGATGCAATTACACTCTCTCACTCCCTGGAAGAATTGAGGTGCTGGCTCCCAGTTAAGGTCTTTAATCATCACTTACTAAGTATCCACAGGAGCAGGTACAGCTGCTGTCATGGGTTTCTCTCTAACCCTGACCACAGCAACCTCAGTTTCTGTTGAAACTGACTCAGAATCTGAGTCATGGCACCATCCCCAGTGTCCGGGAGCAGCAGCGAGTTCATGGGAATCCTGACCCGGTTCATCAGTGAGCTCCTTCAGTGAGCTGCCTGCCCAGCCCAGCGCCCACCGCTTGCTGGACACCAGGCATTTAGCCAGGCTCAAAACACCACAGCTGGAGAGATGGTGTTGGACATACTCCAAGACAGTTTGTCTGAGAGCATCCTGTTTACTCTCCTTTACCAGAACAGGGTATATCTGCAGGTATCTGTAGGTATCTGTGTATTTGTCCCTGTTGTATGTGTGACATCTCTGAAATGAGGTGTGGTCCAGCCTCTTCCATTCTTCCTCCCTCAGCATGTTGACCATTGCTGGCTTCAGGCTGGTTTCTCTCACATTTTGTTGTCCTGGTCATGTCATTTGTTTCCAGAAGTTGTTGCCATGGTTTGAGAAACTCTGCTAACAAATCACCTGAAACAATTTCTAGCTTTGTTCTGGTCACTGGTTGAGGTCAGTGGGTTGGAGGAGTGAAAATTGGATATAGCATAACCATCAGAGACAGCCCAGTGGCCAGATGCTCCCAGAAATCAATGATTTAAGCATTTCTCTGATTTTCAGAATCTATACCAAAGAAGAGAGGGTATTCTGTGGCCTCACATCATAGACCCTTAAACAAGTGGGAAGCACCTGTGCAACTCCTTAGTTTTAAAGGAACACATTGCTTCTGCAGAAACCCCAAGTCAGCTATGTCCCTTTCACATCTGGACCTGGAAGAAATTACAGGTTCTGAATCCAAGTGCTGAATTTCACTCATTTATCTGCAGGAACATGCTTTGCCTAAGCCAGTCACCTGGGAGGAAATCCTCTCTTCTGTTTTCACATTTCTACACAACATATGTCTACATCAAAGCTTGTCAGCATAATGCCGTTAAATCAAGCTGGACAAATAAGGCCTTTGGAGATCTTCCACTTCTGACTCTCCCTTAGGCTATTGCTTTAGGAAGAGAGTACTCCTTCCTGCTTTTCTCTTACTGAGATCTTCTCTGGCTGGAGTGGAGTACTGAGGGATGAGTTTAAAAATACAAGTCAGAATCCTCAGTCTAGGCAGCTACTGCCTTACTTGTGTTGTCATAAATAGACCTGGCCACCAGCCTTTGCCCCAGCTGATGGGGTGTCTCCACATGGTCCAGTGCTATGCCTGTCAGTGCATGCAGTCATCTGGGGACTCTAGAGGGCAGCAACCCTTGAGGTGCTCCTGAAGTGGGACAGGCACCTTACAAAGGCAGGTTTATCTCTGTCTGTTTCTCTCCATTGACTACAGAGTAAGTGAACTAGTTAAGATTTGAATAAATACTTCTTATCTCAAGCCAAGGACCTGTGGTCTGCTTACAGTATGAGCATCTCAGCTAATTCTTTTTCTGACACAGAAAATCCCCACCTTAGTTCTACTCCAATTATCATGAGGTTCCTGCATCTGCACATAGTCCTGATACACACAGTGAAGCACTCCAAGAACTTTTTAATTAGCCCCGTGGTGACAGAATCTAATTTCTGCTAATTATATTATTGTTATTCTTTTCTGAATGATCAGAAGTACAAGGAGATTTGAAATTTTGCTTTCTTCTTGAATAATATAATTTCCTTTAACACAGGCATCAGGAATCCTATAAGGGAAGGTTGCTGGAGTCTTCTGTCAAAGGTAGGTTTTCATCCCCTGCTCCTCTAAGTAGATCTATGCTGTATTATCTTGTAACTTGAGAATGACATCTGGGAGCTTTTGTGAAGTTGGGTCACAGAAACAGAAAGTTGAGGGAGGTATTTACTCTTTCTGCGAAAATTACTGCTAGGGTGATTAATTCCACACACTGCAAATGACAGTGATTATACTATAGAAGAGAAAATGACCTGAAAGTGGTTGCTTAACACTTTTAATACGTCTTAATAGAGTCAGCTTCAGACGCACTACTGACATGTTGGGAGAGGTCTGAGGGAAGGCAGGCTTTGCTGCACCAAAAATAGTGGTCTCACAGCATTTCTGTCTTTTGTTTTTTTTCTGGAGCTCAATCTTAATTTTATGTTAGGGAGATTACTGAGACAAAAGAGAAAGGTTGGGTATGAATTGAAAGTGGATTACCTTTTCTTCTCTCCTCCAAGCTTCTGTGAAAGTATTCTTTATGGGAAATGAAAACAAAGAAGTTCCTATACAGTATTAACTGTGGAATGTTAGGAAACATGATTTCATAACAAAAATGGCTTCCCTTTTTGGACCCATGGAAAAAATCTGCAATTTTCAAGCAGAAAATAGGATTAGGTTTATAAGTATTTAGAATGGAATCACTCACTAGGAGCTAACTGTGATGGGGAAAAAATGTACAGAATCCCTGCAGAGTGTTCACCAAAGGCAATGGAAATGTGCAGAAGGATCTGGTTTCTACAATTGTCTGAAATTCCATTTTGGGAATAGATTATCAGTTTATAGGGGAAAATAAAAAAGTAATTATTCTGCATATGGCTTTTTCTTGTAAGAAAGTAGATTTTTGTTTCAACAACTAAATAGATGATGCAACTGCCCACCAGGGGAATAGCTCTAGTCATCTTGGGCTGTGGGGGCAGATGAGCCTACTTCTCTTAAAACTTCCTCACAGTGTCTCCAAACCCACTGGATATTACAATGCAATTTTTCTGAAGCTTGAAACAGTCTCTGTGATTTTAACTCACACCATTTATCTGACTGAAAAGAAGTTTGAAAAAGGACTGTGATGGGGAGATCTTTGTAATAATCTAATGTAAGGAAGTGCCAGAACTTGGAAGGGAATTGGGGTTGAGACTGAGCTGTCCATGGAATCTAACGAGGAGTAGCCTGACCACAGTCATGTCTCCTTTAGGGTGAGCAGATTCCCTCTCCAGCCTTCTAGGCTGGTGGGAGCTGAAACAGCCACCTCCCTTGTTCTTTATTATTTGTTAGTGCACAGATCACCTAGCCTAATGTGGACTTATATATCCAGCCAGTCGAAGTGATGGAAGTGGAAACTTAGAGAAAGCAGGTCCTGTATGGGGGGCTCTTTTGTCTATATCTAGACAGAGAATCCCTGCAGTTCCATGGGTAAACTTTAGCTCAGCTTAACTTGCAAGTACTTGCTCTAGGTGAAGTGCATTCCCAGCAGAGGTACTGCTTCATAAGCTGAGTGGTGGGGTTGATGCTCTAGAGGGAAAGGATGCCATCCATAGGGACCTTGATAGGATATAGAGGGCAGCCAGGGAGAACCTCAGAAAGTTCAACAAGGTCAAGTGTAGGGTTCTGCACCTGGGTCAAGACAATCCCAAGGCTGGGCAATGAATGTATTGAGAGTAGCCCTGCAGAGGGCAGAGGGTATTGGTGGATGAAAAACTATGTCCTGGCAGTGTCCACTCAGCATAGAAAGCCAATCATATCCCAGGTTGTACCAAAAGCAGTATGGCCAGCATGTCAAGGGAAGTAATTCCACCCCTATACTCCACTCTTGTGAGATCTTACCTGGAGAACTTTGTCCACCTCTGGGACCCCCAGCATAAGAAACACATGAACTTCCCAAATGGGTCCAAAGAGGGCCACAGAAATCGTCAGGGGACTGAAGCACCTCCACTGTGAAAACAGGCTGAGAGAATTGGGGTTGTTTACTGTATGGAGAGAAGAAAAAGCTCTGGGAAGACCTTTTAGCAGCCTTCCAGTATTGGAAAGGAGCCTACAAGAGAACTACAGAGGGACTTTATACAGAGGCATGTGGTGATAGGAGTTTGTGGAGAGCAACAAAATAGGGAAAGCAGTCAGTACACTGACTGGATGGTAGGGCTGATATTCATAGGGACCTGGACAGTTTGGAGAAATAGGCTGGCATAAGCATTATAAAGCCTGACATAAGTAAATATGCCACTTTGCATCTGGGAAAGGACAACCCTGTACAATTAGGAGAGGCTAGTGGCTGTCTGTCCAGGAAGCATCTTTGCAGACAAAGACTCTGGTAGACAAATAGCTGAATAGGAGATGGCAATGTGTTGTTAAGAACACAACCTCAGCTCTGCTAGCAAGGATCTGTTCAACTAGTGATGGGAAATGATCTGACCCTTCCAGTGAATGCCTGTGAACTCCATTTGCAGTACTGTGTCCAGTCCACAATACTCCAGGACAAGAAAGACAGTGGTAGAGTGGAGTGAGTTCCTTGAAGGGCCTCCAGATTAGTCACTGGGCTGGATCACATGACATTCAAGGAGAGGCTGAGAGAACTGGATTTGTTCACCTTACAGAAGAGAAGACTAAGGGGAGACCTTGTTTCTGCCCATAACTAGATGATGAGATGAGATGAGGATACAGAGGAGATAGAGCCAAACTCTTCCTGGAGGTGTAGAACAACAAGATGAAAGGCAACAGACACTAATTGGAACACCCTAAATGTAAGGAAATTTGTTGGTTTCTTTATATTTTTCCATAAGACTGGCCATACACTTGAACAGGTCCACAGAATAAGACTTGATGACTTCCAGAAGTCCCTCCCAACATAAATTGTTCTATGATCCTATATTTTTATGACTTTATAGTCCAACACACACTTACAGCCAACTTTATTTCTCTTGTTGGTGCAGGGATAAAGAATGGAATCAAAGAACATCACAACCACTGTGACAGAATTTGTCTTGTTGGGCCTGACACAGAGTCACCGGCTGCAGTATTGTCTGTATGTGACCTTCTTTCTCATCTATGTGATGACCTGGCTTATGAACTTCACCATCATTGTAACTGTGGCTGTGGATCAACAGCTCCACACACCCATGTACTTCCTCCTAGCCAACCTCGCTTTCCTTGACATCAGTGATTCCTCAGTCAATACTCCCAAACTACTGTCAGGCCTCCTCACCAAACATACAATGATCTCATTCAATGAATGTTTCCTCCAGATGTTCTTCTTCCATTTCATTGCAGGTGGAATGGCTTTTTTCCTTGTGGGGATGACAATTGATCGGTATGTGGCCATCTATGAGCCATTGCGCTACTTGTCTATCATGAACTGGAATATGTGCACAGGATTGGTGGCAACTGCATGGTTCAGTGGGTTTCTTCATTCTATTATACAAATTGGTTTTCTTCTCCAGCTACCATTTTGTGGTCCAAATGTATTGGACAATTTCTACTGTGATATCCCTCAAGTCATCAAACTGGCCTGCACTGACAGTCGCATGGCTGAACTACAGATGGCGTTTAATAGTGGAGCGATTATCATTACCCTTTTTGTAATCTTGATTAGTTCTTACACTGTAATCTTGTTTAAGATAAGGACATGCATCACAGAAGGGAAATGGAAAGCCCTGTCTACCTGTGGAACCCAGATAGCTGTTGTGAGCTTAATATTCATCCCGTGCATCTTCATCTATGCCCAACCTTCTAAGAAATTCCCTAGGAACAAGGTGGTATCCCTTGTTTATACTGTAGTCACTCCAATGCTAAACCCAATGATTTACACATTGAGAAACACTGAGATGAAAAAGGCCACGAGGAGAACACTGGGGAAAATATTTCTCTCAGGAGGAATACAGAAAACAGACCAGACAGCAGATCCAAAGACATCAAATCTGGTACTTCCATGAGAAAACTGTGTTCACTACTGGTATTCCTGCTCCAGTAAGTGAGCAACTTTCTAGATGTGAGGTGGGGACAAATTTCACCTCCCATCAGCTTAGAAAAGTCAGTCATGTGTTTTCTTGTCCTCCACAGAGTGTGCAGTATGGTGTGATTTCTAGAGCCTAATAAGAGTTTTCAGTAATAAATGACCTCTAAAAACATCACTATGGCACACCCTGGGTACTGACCATGCGAGGGAGCCTAACCATGTCCTTATTTTCTCCTGTGGAAATCACAGCTGGGCCTTCCACTCCAGCGCATCTCCCTTCTCTTTAGCAATCTAGTGTGGTTTTATGTCTAGGTTAATACACCAGAAAACTAGCTATCTGCTCATCACAGTTACAAGGGTCTTTATATTAGGGTCAACTATCTGTTCTTCGCACTCCCATTCCTCCTCTTATCCTCACTTTAGGTGGACTGTGTAGCTTTTAGGATCACTCCTGAAAGGAAGCATCCTAGTCCCACATAAGACAGCATGGAGCTGGTTGAGGGATAAGATTGTCCCAGGGATCACTCAAGGGTGATCTTCAGGGATGGAGGTTTTGTCCCCACACCATTCCTCTCTTCTTTGCTCTCCCCCATCCACCAGTTTCATCCCAGCAATCCTCACATGATCATAGTCACCTATAAATCCAGAGTCTTCTGCACAGAACAGGCATTCTGAACACAATGCTTTAGAAGGATAAATGTGGCAAGTGAGGAGGCAGACCTCCCATACTGTTTTCTGAATTAGTAAGAAATTAAAATTTATTTGTAGATCCTTATAGAAGATCTAAAAAATTTTTTGAGGAAGTATCAGGCCCAAACCTGGACCACCTGGAACGAGGTAGAGACCTGGGGCAGCAGGATAGATGCAGAAAAGAGAAAATTTTGTCTGCAGGAATAACTGACATCACCACATGGAGGATGTTGTGAAGACAAGAAAACTTGTAAGTTCCTAGATGTGCCACAGAAAGTGCTGCTGAACACCAAGCCACCCAACCTACAAATGACCTCAAGCTCAGAATTAGCGTAGTCCTTTGAGTCTTCAGTACAGAGAAGTGTCCTTATGCCTCACATGGTAGGCTAACAGGGCCACCACGGGCCAGTGGAGTAGGTGCTATTCCAGAGACGATGAAAGTTCTGTGCACTGCAGGTGCCACCAGAACCCTCTCAAAAGGGCTAGATGTCAATGCCTCTGGTCCATTGGCTGAGGAGCTCTTAGATGGCATAGACGCTAGTTGTCTTTCAATTCTGAAGGAGTGCTAAAGGGCTGCTTTCAGGGTCAGTTATGTGACAGGAGTGCAAAGGGACAGAAACTCTGTTTCAGAAAGCATAGGACTGTTCAGAATGGTGGTAACCATGCTCCTCAAGGACCATGGAGTCAGCCCTAGATGAAGAAGTATCCCCAGTACATCAAAGACCTGATCATGGACACCATCTCAGAGTTGGGGTGCTGCTGTTCAGGTGTAGATGCCTCTTGCTGGGTTCAGAGGGATGGTGGCATGATGTGTGAGAAACAAGCCATGGTCAACGTATTGAGTTGCCAGATGGAAGGAGTCATGTGGTGAGGTGAACAGACTATGCACCACAGGACCAGAAGAGGATTGCAAGAAGTGACAGAGCAAAGACAATAGCAAAGTCCTTTACAGCACTGCTGGACATGCAGATGGAGAGCACATTTTACTGAGCGGTAAGTCTCTCAGAATGGGAGAGTATGGATGCTTGTGGCTTTTGACAGAAGGAGATGCTCTCTTTGTAAGGCACTTGTTCTCTTTTGCCAGAGGACAGGTAGGAGAGCTAAGAAAGCGCATAAACAAATAATAATAAAAAAATCCTACTTCATGTGCAACTATATTTACATTCTCATAGCATGCAACAAAAGGAGTTTCAGGAGGACTGAGTACATAATATGATGGGTGAGCAGCTGAATGACAGGTCAGGATAAAAGAATAAATGGGGTCACATCAGGCTGGCTGCCAGTCACCAATGGAGGTCCCCAGGGCTAATTTTAGGATAAGTGCTGTTTAATGTCTTTATCAATGATCTGGACACAGAAATCAAAAATACATTAAATAAGGGTAAACTAGGAGGAGCTGTGGGCTCCCTCAAGAGCAGAGAGGCCTTACAGAGATAAGTGGGTAGATCAGAGGCCTGGGCAATCGCTAGCAGAGTTGTGTAAGAGTCAAACAACAGGCAGTGCCAACCATCAGAGATTCAAGTATAAACTGAAATCTTGAAGTGGCTCCATAGTGGTAAAACATTATGATAATGAGCAGAAAATCTTCAGCTGCATCCAGGAAGCTGAGGAAGAAGAGCTGGGCCATGCAGGCTCTGTAGGAGGTGGTCTTATGGTGTGAGAAAAAGGCAGTCAACATTTTGATTGGAGTCACAGAACAGTAGCAGATATCCAAGAAGGCCAAATTGGTCAGGAAAAAATAGTTGGATGATCTCAGCTGGAAATCCCCTCAAATTGCAAAAATGGTAATGGCACTGCCTGGTAGAATGGTCATATAGAAAAGCAGGAAGGAGAAGAAGGGAATCATCTGAACTTCATGGGTTTGGGACAATCCCAACAGAACAAACTCTGTAACTAACCACTGTATAGTTCTCATGCTCCATTTTCACTCTGCAGAACCCTGAAAAAAAAAAAAAAGACAGTAATCATGAAAATAAATTAAAAAAAAACAAACAACAAAACAAAACAGGAAAAAAAAACCAAAAACAAACACACCAGTACAAATCTTTAGAAATATTTGAACAACTTTGGGCATATTTCTATTGCATAAAATTCATGCCCTTTTCCCATTTCCTGGTTTTAGGGAATTCCTAGTGGTGAAGTGCTTGAAAACCTGTAATTTAGACCCATATTAGCTTGGGCATTGTATTAAAAATGTAAACTGAAAATGTCCACATTTCATCAGATGTTTTTTCTTTCTTCTGCATCCTGGGAAGTGGCACCTGAATGGATTTAAGTCATAAAGTGTCAGTCCATTCTTCCACAGGTAGGCTAATTTGTGATTTATGACTTTATCTGAGCCAGTCATCTCTACTCCCTCTCCAGTTGTCAAAAGCAGGTCCTTCCAGAGCAAACAGATTTATTTCTAGACAGCTAAACCAAGTGTACTCTAAAACTATACAATTAATTTAAATCACATCCACTGATTGTAAAAGGAAACTAAGTATGTAATCACTCACATCTGAAAGAAGGTTTATGAATCCCTCTGGTGAATTATGTGGCAGCTGCAAAATTGTTTGCAATTAAAATCTTTAAAAGACCCTTCTATTTAATTATGTCACTGTAGCCACCCCATCCTCAATTTTTTTATATCATACATAAGTTTAAATATTTTCCAAAGTATTTAATTTTTCCCAATTGTCCTTCAAGGACATACTGAATATGTCCAGATTCCATTCAGGCTTTCACCCTTTTCCAGAGAAATCCCACAGAGGTTGCAGGAGAGAGGTTTAATTTTCCTATTAAGTCAACAGAGCACTGGACACATAAAACCCCCACAGTTACCTAAATATGTCTGTTAAATTAACCTACCATGAATCAGCATGATGGCAGTCTGAAAAACAAACTGATATTTTTTCACAGAATGGATGAAATAATTTCATTTATATTTGGAATAGAACTGTGGATTCTGACTCCTCTTTCATTAGGAAACCCATAAAATTGTTCAGATTTCTTTTAAAAGTCTCTCTATTTGTCTAAGTTATTTCATTCCTCCTATTTTTTTTCTTTTGGGTCAGGAGAAAGTCATTTGACTTTTTGTCTCCAGTGGTTTTTTTAACTATTTTCTTCCATTTTGCTATATCACAGAATCACAGAATCAAGTTGGAAAAGACTTCTGAGACTATCGAGTCCAGTCTATGACCAGACACCACCATGACAACTAGACTGTGGCACTAAGTCTTTTCTTAAACACATCCAAGATCAGTGACTCCACCATCATCTTGGGAAGCCCACTCCAATGTCTAATCACCATTTCTGCGAAGAAATTCCTCCTGATGTCCCACCTAAATCTCCTCTTGCACAATAAGACTGTGTCCTTTTATCCTGTCCCTTGTTCGCTGGGAGCAGAACCTGACCCACCGATGGCAACAGCCTCCTGTCAGGGAGTTACAGAGATTGATCAGGTCACCCCTGAGTCTCCTTGTCTCCAGGCTAAGCACCCCCCCAGCTCCCTCACCTCTTCCTCATAACACCTGTCCCCCAGGCCCTTCACTAGCCTCATTGCCCTTCTCTGGACTCAATCCAGCCCCTCAGTGTGCTTCCTGAGTTGAAGAGCCCAGAACTGGACACAGCACTCGAGGTGTGGCCTCAGCAGTGCTGAGTATGGGGGAGCAATCACTGCCCTGGTCCTGCTGGCCACAGAGGTTAAGGATGATACGTCTGTCTGCATGATGGCATCTGCACAGTACTGCATTAGTAACTTCACCAGCAATGTTGAGGTGAAGAAAAAAGCATACTGGAAACACTTTAGTGGGAGAAAATTCTCAGGCTAGTAAGAATTATTTAGTTTTAGAAGAGGTTTCGTTTAATGCCCTTAGAGACACCAGTATGAAATGAAATCCATCTTGAGAGTGGAAACAAAAAAGAACCCCAACACAAAAACAACTGATGGGGAGAGAAAATGAGAAGTAGTAAAATTCAGAACAAGTAAAAGAAAAAAAAAAAGTAAGAAAGTAATAAAAACAAATAAGAGAGAAAACATCCTTGTAATACATTTCGATGTTTTTGTCAAAAGACAAAATTTCATGTCATGCCTTGAAGTTGCAAAATTCCTTAACATTCTTTGTTTTCTCCTCTCTTCCTTTCTTCCATGGACAGCTGAAGGACTCATTGTGCTGGATGTCTGTGTCAACTGACTGATATTTAATTTTTCAGCTGACTGCCAATCTTCTTCCATTGGGCTGGTGGTCTTCCTGCCCATATTGTAGCACTAGCACCAAAGACTGCACCCAAACTGCCCATGACCTGAGCTCCTGCACTCACCATTTGCTGACAGATGGTGAACATTGTGTGCCAGAGACAGAATAGTTTGCGTCTTTGCATCCTTTAGAAAATGGTTTTTTTTTGTCTCTTCAGAGTGTTGCTTTTGCTTCCAAGGGTGAAAATTACAGAATTGTGGCATCAGCTGTGGTTCTGAAAGTGCCCAGGTGTCTTAGCAAAAGCTCTAAGTTGCATGAATTTATTTATAATTCTTTATTAGAATTTATTAATTATTTATTATAATTCATATTGTTCCTGGACCATATGGCCTCCAGAGGTACTTAAAAACCTACTTTTAACGGAAATATTTCCTTCTGGGAAACCAAGGAAACTATAACCACTGATTTCCCATGTTCCATAAACATTTTCATCTGGAAATGCACAGGATGAAAAGCCATAATCTAGAATTCTCCAGATCTGTATTTTATTAGCATTCAGCATGACTTTTACATATGCCACTGAGAAAAATACGTAATTTCAGAAAGTGTAGAAAAAATTCAAATATTTACCTTCCTTCCTTCCTTCCTTCCGAATTCCTTCCGAATTCTGAATTCCTTCCAAATTCCTTCCAAATTCCTTCCTTCCATATGAATTCCTTTTTTCATTATGAATTCCTTCCCTCCTTCCGAATTACTTCCTTCCTTCCGAATTCCTTCTGAATTCCTTCCTTCCATACGAATTCCTTTTTTCATTACGAATTCCTTCCCTCCTTCCGAATTCCTTCCTTCCTTCCGAATTCCTTCTGAATTCCTTCCTTCCATATGAATTCCTTTTATCATTACGAATTCCTTCCCTCCTTCTGAATTCCTTCCTTCCATCCGAATTCAAATTTTCCTTCCTTCCTTCCTTCCTTCCTTCCTTCCTTCCTTCCTTCCTTCCTTCCGAATTCCTTCTGAATTCCTTCCGAATTCCTTCCCTCCTTCCTTCCTTCCAAATTCCTTCCTTCCTTCCAAATTCCTTCCTTCCTTCCTTCCGAATTCCTTCCGTCCTTCCTTCCTTCTGAATTCCTTCCGAATTTCTTCCTTCCTTCCTTCCTTCCTTCCTTCCTTCCTTCCTTCCTTCCTTCCTTCCTTCTTTCCTTACTTCCGTTCTTCCTTCCTTCCTTCCCTCCTTCCTTCCTTCCTTCTTTCAATTTCCAAATTGCTTCCGTATGAATTCCTTCCTTCCTTCCAAATTCCCACCTTCCTTGCTTCCTTGCTTCCTTCCTTCCTTCCTTCCTAAATTCCTTCCTTCCAAATTCAGAATTCCTTCTTTACTTCCTTCCTTGCTTCCTTCCTTCCTTTTTTCCTTCATTCATTCTGAATTCTGAATTCCTTCCTTCCTTCCTTCCTTCCTTCCTTTTTTCCGAAGTCCAAATTTAGAATTCCGATTTCCTTCTTTCCAAATTCCTTCCTATCGAATTCCTTCCCTTCCTTCCGAATTCCTTCCGTCCTTCCTTCCTTCCGAATTCCTTCTTTCCTTCTGTCCTTCCTTCCTTCCTTCCTTCCAAATTCCTTCCTTCTGAATTCCTTCCTTCCGAATTCCTTCCTTCCTTCCATCCTTCCTTCCTTCCGAATTCCTTCCTTCCTTCTGAATTCTTTCCTTCCTTCCTTCCTTCTTTCCGAATTCCTTCTGAATTCCTTCCTTCCGAATTCCTTTCTTTCCAAATTCCTTCCTTCCTTCCTCTCTTCCTTTCTTCAGAATTCTTTCCTTCTGAATTCCTTCCTTCCTTCCAAATTTCTTCTGAATTCCTTCCTTCCAAATTCCTTCCGAATTCCTTCTGAATTCCTTCCTTCCAAATTCCTTCCTTCCTTCCTTCCGAATTCCTTCTGAATTCCTTCTGAATTCCGAATTCTGAATTCCTTCCTTCTTTCCAAATTCCTTCTTTCCTTCTGAATTCCGAATTCTGAATTCCTTCCTTCCTTCCAAATTCCTTCCTTCCTTCCTTCCTTCCTTCCAAATTCCTTCTTAATTCCAAATTCCTTCCCTCCTTCTGAATTCCTTCCATCCAAATTCCTTCCTTCCTTCCTTCCTTCCTTTCTTTCCTTCCTTCCTTCTGAATGCCTTCCTTCCTTCCTTCCGAATGCCTTCCTTCCTTCCGAATTCCCAATTCCAAATTCCTTCCTTCCGAATTCCTTCCTTCCAAATTCCAAATTCCTTCTTTCCTTCTGAATTCCTTCCTTCCGAATTCCTTCTTAATTCATTTTCTGATGAGGCAGAAATGGTTATCTTTGGGTTTTGCATCTCCGTCACAGGGACGGTGGCTGGCTGCTCCTGTATGGGGAGTTGACTGTACTTTCGTCGTCTCTGCTGCTTTTGCTGGGCCTGCTTGAAGCTCCTGTAGTGTTTGGGGACTTGCTGTTCCTTACAGCCCTTTTGACCTAATCCACCATTCATTTCAGACTACGATATTAGCTGAGGGGGAGTTGTTTGGCAATAGGCCAAGCTGTGGCAAGGGCCTTTGTAAGTTTGCAGGCCTGTTTTCTTTGAGTCTGCTTTGTTGTCCCTGACTGGCAAGTACAGGGGCCTGCTCTGAGTGTGATATATTTAAGTATCCTATTGGACAAAAGAAAAGGAGACTATAGCAAATTGGCCTAGTCGGTCGTTGGTATGGGGATTGGGTGAAACTCCGGTTCAAATCATCCAGGACAGATAGGTGACTGGCAGCCAGGGGTGTATCAGGTCATGATGGCCGATATAGGAGAATGCATAGTTGGCACAGATAGACTAGAGGGCAACACTCTAACCTTAGACCAGCAATTATGAGCATTTTGCACCACGAGGGGGTTGAACATCTGGGGCGTACAAGTGGGATGAGTGCATGAAGTTGTGCAAATACCTGTTGCCATGCAAATAGTGAACCTCAAACAACACTGCATAGCCGGTGGGGATGAAGCCATTGCACAGTGAGGAAATGTGGCAAATTAATTTCAGTTGGTCCTCCACCCGAGCACCACAGACAATGCTATATCTGCGTGGCTGCAGATAACTGTTCTAGTATACACCCAGTCAGTATGTTAACAATCACACCACCCCATAAGGTGCCTGAGCACGACTGAACTCTACTATGGGACACTCCTGGAAGTACAATCAGATAATGGGACACATTTTAAAAATCAAATAGTTGCAGCATGGGCTGAGGATTGGGGAATAACAAGGACGTGGCACTTGCCACATCATCTGCAGGAGACAAGAACCCGGGTGCTGCTGCAATTGCAGCAGCTCATGGTTCTCAAGCAGTTACAATGGCAATTGAAGGACAGGTGGAGTGGAAACGGGTCCCAACCTGCCATCTGAGACCATGACAATAAGCAGAGTGGGGTGCAGGGTGGGTTGGTAACCTGATCCCTTCCCCCCCCCACCCCACCTTTCATTTTTTCTTCTGCAGGTGCTGGGAGGATACATGTGGACGGCCCCACAACCCCAGAACATTTAACGTGATGGGGCCAGGCATACTTTATTTTTACATGGCAACCCTAGGAAACCTTTTCAACACGTGTTTGATGGGAGTGCCCTCAACCAAAAAGGACATAGAAACTGGTTTTAACAATGTGGCCATTTCCGGAGCACTGGGCCAACTTACAGCATCTGACACAACTAGTCCAGGTAGATGGAAGCTGAAACTCATTTGGATCCCTCCACTGAGGATGACTATGGTTACAAAAAATTATTATTGTTTGGACTATTGTTATTGCTCACTTTTGTAAGCACTTTATGTTGTTTCCCTGCTTCTTAACCTTGATACACAAAGTTTTAGAGATAAAATTTCACCAGTACTGTTCAGGTCGTTCAACTGCAGCGTGGTCCAGACATGGAGTTGTTCAACTGCAGCATGGTGCAGACATGGACCATGCAATGGTAGGTATTCAGGCTTGATGAGATGCTGTTATTTTGGTCCGTGTCTGGCCTTGATGCCTGCATGAGTTGGTTCTTTTCTTGCCAGGTTATGGAAAACAAGAACTGATAATTGGGACTCTGGCCTTGAAGGAGAAGCATCCTGTGTACACTGAAACTCTTGTGGCCTGGCTACTTGCCAACAGTCAGTCAAGGATGAGTCAGTGAGAAAAAGAAGAGGAGGATGATGAAGTAATGACCACCAACCCAAAATGGGAGACCCTCGATATACACTGTGCAGGTGCAGGGGGATTTCCAGTTACATAATGAGGGGAGGAACTGGAGGCCTCTATCTGGGCATGTGCTGGCTACATAAGCCCAGATAGATGTCAAAGATTGAGAGCATAAAAAACAGAGAGTTCCTGCTCCAGGTGGAGGTGTGTGCTGGCACAAAGGACATTGCCTCCTGTGTCAGAAAAAATCCCCCAGTAATCACAGTTCCATATATGAAATACACATGTATGCATACATATACTATTCTATATATCTACACACATACATACTATGTATGTATGTAGTCTACATATGTTTATATATGTATATTATATAGAAGTTTTTTATGCTTATCTCTCTGTGTATATGTTTATATAAGCATGTCCATATTTCTTGTAATTATTTCAATATATGTGCATGATCATACTTAAGCATACATACCTATTTATATGAATGATGAGATCCCATAATCTCCATGATAAAACCCAGTGTAACAGATTTTTACCTTAGCAATATATGCAGACAGAAACAGGAGTGATGCAACATGGTCCTTTCAGCATATTTCTCCTAACAGCAGTCAGAGCCACTAATATCACCTGTTATGGTCTGTGACTCTTCAGCCTTTGCTAATGGGATCCTGGTGCCTAAATGCAGTTGGAAAGTTACAATGGAAAAGTCCTTGTATTTCCCCTTTCGGACTTTCAGAATATGGTAGGTAACCTACAACCTCATGCAAACATGTTAGGAATCTTAGGGCATCTCAAAACACACTAAATACACATTTAAGAATCTGCCTCCCACTGTAGGATGTTTTTCACAGGAGACAACCTCCCTTGATTAGTGGAGAGAAAACATCAGAGTGGATTCCTGTGACCTCTTGTAAATGTCCTGCTTTAGGGTGGACTACAAAACCCTCTTTCCTTGCTAATAAAATAAACACTTCTGCTAATAAAAGAAGGGCAACATGATTAGTCTGGATTTAAATGGACAATTTTGATGTCAAAACTAAGTTGGCTAGATCCATATTTAGGTCCCTACTTTTCTCCTCAGTCAGAGATGCAACCATCTCCACAAGAAGATTCATCCTATTGCTGTTGTACCTCCAGTCTCAAAGAGGGAAACCTTTTATGGTCTCTCATTAGCTTTTTGAAAATGTTTCAAGTACCTTCAAAAATAACTCTTTTCTTGATCATTTTGCAGGGGGGAGTAAACATAGAGCAAAATGCTCAAACTTTACTGAACCCAGACAATATTTTTTCTATTTCATATTAACATCATTACTGCTATTACCTGGAATTAAAACAGCAAACCTAGCACATTGCTTCTTTTGGATGTGTTTCTAAGATATTAAGACTCTGTTCCTCTCAAACGGAGCTTCTTTCTAAATGACTCAGTAATGAATCATTTGAAAGAGCTGCTGTGCTGTCTAGGTAAGAAAGATGCAGTCACTGTAGTTTCCTTATGCCCTAATGTCAGGATGAACTTAAAAGAGTAGTACAAATGAACTTATTTTAGAAAGAGCTGTGTACAGCTGCCTCCCAGCTCCACTGAAGGGATGTGACCAATGCTGGAAGAAAAGTCTCTAAATGCCTCTGTGGACCAGTAGGAACAGCACCTTGGGGATGTGCACAGAAGCTCAGATGCACAGATACAAATCAAATCTGCAGCGCATTCTTCAACTGCAAAGTTAAAATGGACAACTTGATAAAGGAATGCTTTTCAAATAATGGAAATCTATAGCTGTATATAAATCTGTAACTATAATGGAAAGGTAAAGCCTCAGCTGGAAATCTGGGCATGGCAGTGGCCAACTCTTATTACTTGATTGCGGCAGCTGATTGGGAACGCTCCCCGCTCCCTTTCCCCCGGCCCCACGGGGTCTACATGGTCCCAGAGATGTTGCAGGAAGGGCCACACACGCAGGCGGTGGGCAGGAAAGCAGAGAGAGCTTTATTCCCAGGTGATGGGTTTTTATAGGGGTCTGAGAGGGGGGAAGTGAGGTCACATCCTGGACCCTGAGGGACAGAGGGTAGGGAAAGGGTTAACAACAGACAGCAAGGGACAGGGGACAGGCGACAGGGGAGGTTTTCTCACAGAAACCTGCTTGACCAGTTTCTCGCATACTAATGAGGGCGTTACCAGTGTTTTGGGGACAGACAGAGGCAGCCAGGGACAAACTCTATTTTACAATGGAATAAACAATGCCTTTAAAACATTATGGTGAACTTTCTTGGTTTTCTCCCGAGACCCATTTCTTACAAACTGTATTCCATTTCTGATATTGTACATTCATTGCCACACTTGATTTCTGTTATGAGTACAATTTTAATTTGCTGAAATATTAAAACTATAAATGATTTATAGTTTAAATGTTAGAAGTTTTTTCCTTTTTCCCCCCGTAAACCAAAAGAATGTCATTTCACATGCAAAGCCATCCTGAGCACCGGAGGCCGACAATATTGCCCTCGTTAGCAAAAGAAAGAAACGAGACAGACCAAATGGTTCTACAGATAGCTATGTAAAAACCCTTTGTGTACCTAAAATCTCTGGGAACAAGACA
>JAWWEW010000077.1:2939851-2955214 GCA_035583185.1 Anabacerthia variegaticeps
TCCTCTCCTCTCCTCTCCTCTACTCTCCTCTCCTCTCCTCTCCTCTCCTCTCCTCTCCTCGCCTCTCTCCCGCTTTATTTTCTTTCTGGTTTTAAGTTGGGTTTATTTGATTTTAGTTTGGTTTGGTTTGGTTCGGTTCGGTTCGGTTTGGTTTGGTTCTGTTCAGTTCATTTGTTGGTTGGGTTTGCTGGGATTTTTTTGTGTTCTTTCTATTTAAGAGTTCCATCAGAAGCTAAAAGAGCACAAGAGGAATAAAAAGATGATCTTCTAGTGATCTGGGTTTACTTGTTAAATTAAATATAATTAAATTAATTATAATTTCACAGACAACCTCAGTGCAGACACACACATTTGGCCATACTAATTCCACAGTGTCTAAAGGAATTGGACACTGTGTCTATACTGCAAGAGGTGTACAAATACATACTATAAGAGGATTTTCTCTCTCTAGTGACCACAGACTACTGTCTTAGTTCGGGGCAATCATATTGAAATATCTTTATTTCATTCAGATGGACTATCTAAAGAAGCAACACTTCAAAATACAATAAAAATTATTCCTGTTTCACAAATCATATTTCAGTAGCAAAGATCATGGGAAATGTTCCCATCTACCTTTTTGCAGGAGAGTTTGCATTTGAGATTCTCACAGACAGACTGCTGAGGCTCTCAGTAGAATTTCTGCCCTTATCCAAAATATACTGTACTAATGGAAAGTAAAAGAATACCTAAGGAAATCCAGTATTTATTTATGATACAGAGAATATCTAACAGACTCACAGCTCCTTCCTGCTGTCATTTTCTTCAAATCCTTTGTGCATAAATATCCATACTAATATTTTCATCCTGGACCAGTCTCAGATGATAGAGAAGAGTTATAAAACAATCTTCTCTGATTTAAACAAAATTAATTTAATTTACCTCTTAAAAATGTAATTTCAGCCTAGTCTGATATGATGCATCCTTACTTTCACTCTGTAGGTGAATGTGCCTGTTTTGACCTTGGCTGAATGCCAGTGAAGCAGAGCAAGGATTTAAAAGTCAGCTTAGAAGGAGATTCAGCACTGGGCCCTGAGAAATATGAGGTTTATGTCAAAGTATAACGGAGAAAGAAACCAGGATCCTAAAGATTAATTACCAGAGGGAATCCTCCCATCTTGTACCAGGAGATATAGCAGAAACAGAAATAAGGATTAGGCATCCAGAGGGATAAGGAGGTCATGAGTCAGGAGGTTTCTTTGCAGACCCCTACATGCAGCCAGCAAAACAAAGAAAGGTAAAAAGTTCAACCAAGAAAGAGGAGAGAAAATGACCCCTCTAAGGATGAAGAAACAGGAATGACCACCGAAATTCTCCCCAAAAGATGACTCCGCCCCAGGACCTGCCCAAACCACACCTAGCATGAATATCATAATTAGATGACTAGACCTAATGAATATGTATGTAGAAATGTTGTATTCCCGCCTTGAAAACTGTATAAAACCCCTAACTTTACACTGGAACTTTAGAGCTACTTTATCTGATGCAAATCAGGAGCTCTCCAAAGTCGTATACAATAAATACCTTTGCTGCTTAAAGAAAAAATTCTGTCTTTGAGCAGTTTTTCTGTGCTATTTTGGCATCACCAGGTGTCCACCCAAATTGCATCAGCCCCGCTTCCCCCCAACCCAGAGGGAAAGGAAAAACAACAGCTAAGAATTTATGAGTAGAGATAAGGGCTGGGAGAAATCTGATTAATTTCACAGGCAAAACAGAGTGAGGATAATGCTTAAAATTATTACTAACAGGATAAGAGCTAAAGAGTGAGAAATAGTCTTCAAAACACTCTTCTACCAACCTCCCTCCTTCCATGCTCTCCCTCCTCCCCTCAACAGTGCAGGAGACAGGGAATGGGAGGTTTGCAGTCAGTAGTTGTTTCTACTGCTTGCAAACGTGAGTCCAAACCCTTTAGGGTAGCAGTTCTTCCTAATCTGCTGTCCCATGGGTCGCTCATCCATGGGCTGCAAGACAACAACTTGCCTCACCAGTGGTTTGCATCATAGCTGCAGGGCAGGGGGGGCACAGCTCTGAGTCCATCCCCTGCTTTCTGTGGGGTCCCTACCACGGGAGACAGTCTTCTGCTTCCTCATAGGTCACTCCTCCACGGGGTGCAATCTCTCATGGATAAACTGTATGTGCTCCAGCGTGGGTTTCTCTCTCCATGTGCCATGGCCACAAGTCTCTTACAGGACCCCACTCCATCCTGGGCCACTGATGCCTTAGGATTTTTATGTATTTGTAGATTTTTATACAGCTATGTAGCTTCTTACATTTAGAGTAGCTTAGCTAGCAGCTTCCAGCCCCTGGATTTTCTGTCTTAAGAGTCAGATGGTAGCTAGAACACCATGCCTGGGACGCATGTACCAGGGCTAAGATAATTAGATACCATGTTAGTCAAAACAAGAAGAATGCCCAACAACCTTGGAGAAGCTCCAATAAGGGAAAGTGTCATGAAGATGATGATAAAGGATGAAGTAAGGGGTCTTAAGACCTCCAGCTCAATTCTAGGAGAGGCGTGCCATGGGGCAGACCCACGGGAAGTTCTGGGTATGGACATTTCTTAGATTGGATGGAACCTTTAGATATGATAAATGAATAGTGTTATAAAATTAGTATGACCCTGCTGCCATAGATGCAGCCTGCCTTGCACCCTATGGACACACACACATATGCTCTCTCTCTGCCTGCATTGCCTCCTGCTGCCCAGCCTAGTGTGGTGCCCAGTGACCCCTGAAGGGGGGAGGTTCCCCTCCCTTGCTCTCCCAGACTGCACCTCAAGAACCTCGAGTCCCGCTTGAAGGAAGACGAGACATAATAGGAACTTGGGTACCAGCATGAGCTGCTGGGGGGTGTCTGAGCACAGCAGGGAAGCAGCTGCAAAAAAGGGAGTTTTTCCCTTGTTTACAGTGGGCTAGGAAGTGAGCTGACTTGGGCCCAGTCGTTGCAAGAGTCAGTGTTTTCCCAGCCTGTGGGCAACAGGGTGCTTCGCCTGGGAGGAATGATTTGTCCCTTGATACTTTGGTAAAGACATAGTAGAGGGTGGCTCAGGGATTGGCTAGGTACAGCCAGGGATGAGAGGGACATCTCTCCAGTTAAAATACTCTGTGTCTGAAGTGGTGGTGCTTGGAAAAGGAGCGTGCGTGATATTCCTGAGGCTGTGAGTTCAAATCCTAGTGCCAGGAAACTTTTTCTGCCTGTTACTTGTCATCACGGGTTGTACCCTATCTTTGTATACTTTTTGTAATCTTTTTATACTTTTTATATTGTTTTTATGCTGCTTTATACTCTTTTTATACTGCTTTATGCAGTGTACTCCAAAAGCCCTGTATGTAAAAGAACTCTTCTCTACTTTACCCAAATAATATTGTCTTGGAAAGTTTTTTCCATATCCTTAAGGCAACACCTTCCACGAGGTAACAGCCTCCTTCATGCATTCGCCTGCTCTAGCATGGGCTCCTCCATCCTCCTCCTGCATCAACCTTGATGTCTGCATCATTAATCCATGGCTGGAATTTCAACTCCACAACACTCCTCTATTCTTAAATATGTTATCACACAGAGGCAGTACTATGATTCAAAAGTAGGAAGTCCCTCTTGAAGCTGGCTATCATTGGCTCCATAGGACAAGGGAAGCTTCTAGCAGCTTCTAACAGAAGCCACCCTTCCCCTATCAAAAACCCAGCCACAGAAACCCATGACAGTGAATCAGGTCTTGCAGTGCACAAACCTTCTCCTGATGGCTGTGGCTCTGCTCCACTTGTGCACTGCCAAATGACAGATCTCCAGTTGGAGCTCATATGAGGTGGGTCAGTTGTCCCACTGCTTCTTTTCCTGCTGGCATAACAAGTGTCCCTTGGCTTTTCTGCATTTAGGAATTTACCATTAACAGCCCACAATAACTCACATGTTCTGCAACTTTTTCCGACAATGACAGAACGAAAACAGGGTGAAAACAGAACGTTCAGTTTCAAATAAGATCTTTACATGTAATTTTTCTATTCTTATTTATAACTTAATTTTTCTGTTACTCTTTCTCCCATTTTCAGTCAAAATGGCAAAGAACTGCTATTTTTTGTGAATGTGATTTACACTAAAATGATTTTTTTTTTCTCAACTGTGTTCTACTGACATTCAATTGAACCTGGCAAGGGTGAAGGTGACTTTCCCCGTGGCAGCCCTCCCAGTGCTGGGTTCTGTGTCTGTAGCTGGAGGTGTGTTGGCAACACACCCTATTTGGGCTGTGAGCAGTGCTCAGCTAAGGCTGAATCACCAGCAACTCACGCCTGCCCTGTGTATTCACAAAGGGCAGTGGGGTGGGGGTAGGCAGAGGGCTGGGAGGGGGCACAGCCAGGCCAGCTGACCCATTCTGACCAAAGGGATATTCCATATTATGCCAGCTCAGCAACAAAAGCTAAAAGAAAGTAGGAAAAGGGGGGCACATTTGCCTTCCAAAGAAACTACTGCATACACTGAAGTGCTGCTTCCAGGGAGGGACTGGACATCAACCAGTGATGGGAAATAAAAAAACGGGGTTTTCCCCTGTGTGCAGACTTTTAGTTCTCTTTATTACACTGCTTTTATCTTTACCCCCAAAATTTTAATCTTATTTTCTTCCCCAGCCCACTGAGGAGGGAAAATGATAGAGCAGCCAGTTTTGTCTGTATATATACATGTATTTTGCATATTCCCAACTCAATTTTACCTCTTAGAATGGAACAGACCAGAGCCTTCAAACTCACACTATTAATGTTTAAATTTCAGTTAATTATAGAAACACATGCCCTTACTTTATAAATATTTCTGTGCACTGTTATTGAACACAGAAAAAATAAGAATAGTCATGGACAGAATAAAGTTATAGAATGTAGGTAGTGGGTCTTACAAAAAAAAATGAGCCTGCTCCAGTTCAGCTGACTCAGTCAAGCAGTTTAGATGATTGAGAACGAGGCCAGCTCCTCTGCCAATATGAGCTGTTGAGAAGAAATCAAGAAGCAAGGGGCTGTCCCTGCTGTTACTCAGCACACTGGGTGACCACTGACTGTGCCTGATCCTGGCCCCTGTCTCTGGAACCAGTCCTGACCCTGAATTACTTCCCCAGCATCCTGGCTTCAAGTTGGTGAGGTCACTGCTCCCACCCACCTTACTGGTGCATTTGGCTCCCAACTCCCCTTCCCTCGAGCAGCAGCTGGTCTTTGTTGCTCTCTGACACACCCAAGTCTGCCAGGCCTGTTCAGCCTTAAGAAACCAGTGGAAACATAGTGCCCCAAATGCTTCCATGGATTTGTACCCAGAGCCACAGTCTCTGCATACCACAGTTCCCCTTCTTTCTGAGCTTTTACCACTGTCATGAGCCAGGCCATTCACTTTGCTGCTTCCCAGCCTGGATGCAACAGACTCTGCACTCCTGTCTAGACAGAAAATATCTGAGAATCTGAGCAGATGACTTCTACAACACACTAAGATCAGGTATTATTTCTTGGCATTTTAAAAGAGGCCCAGACTCAAGGGGACTGACATCCTCCAGAGATGCTTAGAAGAGAGATACTGGAGGTCCATCACCTGAAAAACATTCACTGGCATGAAGTGGTCTTCATCAAGACTCAGTAAGAATCTCCAACTATGCATCCAGCTGGACAGAAGTTTTGTGAAGGTGAAGCTGGGTTAAGGGGTCAGCGCTTCAGTGTTTGTGGCACTTTTTGACCCAGTGCCACTTACTCGTTCCCTGTGGTGATGAAAGGATGATCCAAGAAGCAGGAAGATGTTCCCTGGCTGCTCAGATGCATCTACACCTGGGACTCCTTTGCCTGCTCATAAGCATCAGAACTATTGAAGACAATATGAGGTCTTCCACCAGTTCCTGAAGGTCCAGTCATGGGTCTCAGCTACCAGCAGCACATGAATATTGGTTCACCCACTTCTTCATTGAACTTGCTCTCCATAAGGTGTAATGAGTCTCGACACACTGTGACAGAACTTGAACAAAGGCAGAACTTGAACAAAGACATCTTGAACTGCCTGTGCTGGTCAAGGCTTTCACATTGTCAGCATAACCCTTGGAGCAGTCGCACCTGAGGATCACATCAGTCCTGAGCAGCAGATTGGGGGCAGCTGCCCGGGTCTGCTGGAGAAGCAAAAGCTCAGTGCTTGCACACTTCCAGTGAGTGAGAGGCAGACAGGGTGTGCTCTGGGAGCAACACATCTGAAGTCAAATGCAATTCTGCCCCCTGAGTGTATAGAGACCAGCAATGAGGTGCTTTGTCTCAGCCATCAACTGGTGCCAGGGAGGCGTGAGCATGGGCTGACTCATGGAAGGAAGGAGATGGACCATTCCAACTCAGCAGGTGAGAAGGAACACCCATGTCAAACGTAGGTATATATAGTATATTTGGTATATATTGAGCTTGTCCACCAACTTTTCCTATTCCTCAGCTGGCCAACAGACTGATTTTACTTTGCAATCCACTGCCTAAATAACAGTCTGGCACTAATCAGTGTATGAACCTCCAAATCTGCAGCCATTGCTGCAGGCCTGGCATGGGACAGACTCCTGGGTGTCAAGTGCTACTTCCCCAGGTGACACAAAAGAAACTGCCCAGGTTGCAGAGGCCTTTGGCAGCTGCTGCCCATGGCATCAGATGTGAGGACAGAGTGGGAGGGCCAGGGGTTTAGCAGACACTGTTCATCCAGGAGCAGTCATAGAATGGTTTCGGCTGGGAGGGATCTGAAAACCCATCCAGTTCCACCACTCAGCCATGGGCAGGAACACCTTCCACTGGACCACATTTCTCCAAGCCCTGTCCAACCTGGCCTTAGACACTTCCAGGAATGAGGCAGATGGGCAACCTGTGCTAGGGCCTCACCACCCCCACAGGGAAGAATTTCTTCATAATATCCAATCTAAATCTATCCCACTTCAGATTGAAGCCATTTCTCCTTGTCCTCTCACTCCATTCCCTTGTAAAAAGTCACTCTCCAGCCTTCTTGAAGGCTCCCTTCAGATACTGGAAGGCTGCTATAAGGTTTTCCCAAAATCTTCTCTTCTCCAAGCTAAACAGCCCCAGCTCTATCAGCCTGTCTTCACAGAAGAGGTGGTCCAGGCCCCTGATAATATGTAGATATATTATATATGCACTATACTATACATGTATACTCTGTTGTAATATTTCAGATTAAAGCTTTTTAGTCTAATCATTATAATCATCAATTTAATCATTTACTTTACTGATATAAATATAATTGGTTTGCCATCCTTAATCCTGCAGGACAAAGTTGTATATGGGCTCAATTACACCTCTATAATGTAACTGTTGATCAAGTCTGAGACTGGGATTGGATCCAGGGGCCCTGAGACTCTTCTCTGTGAAGGAGTATAAAAAGCCAGGGAGTGTAGAAAGCCTTTCTGCACCTTGTGATTTGACATGAAGGTGTCCCTGATTAACCTTCTCCAAAGCTTCCATTCTGGCCATGACTTATGTCAACTTGTATACAAGTCACAGCACATTACACACTGCTGTGATCATCCCTCCCACTCCTTCCTAGTGGCATGTTGACTGCAGACACTGGACCTCCTATTTGCACAGTTCAATTGGTGTTCCTTGTTTCTGTGTCCCTCAAAACAAGGCTTTTGACCATAATTCCATTTCTTTTCTTATTAATTAACCCTGCTTTAGGAAAAATACATATCAGAAGTAAAAGATAATCAGGCAATTTGAATGAAAAAATAGATCTGGTTGGCTGCTGTTGGTAGTTGGAAAAATCTGTTAAAAAGAATCCAATAAATCAGGCTGGCCACACATTTTCTTCGTTAGACACTAGACAAGGAACAAACAAGAAAATTAGTCTATCATGAAATAGAGAGGACATTATGCTTTGTTTGCAGGATCCCTTGCTGTGGGGTGAACTTCAGCAAGATTAATACAGCCATTCTGATCATGTTATTAGACATTTTAATGTTTGAGGTAATGCGCTTTTTCTAAAACCATGAGGACCTCAATACTTTATGACCTTGGAAGTTTCCTCAAAGAGCTCTGGGAGGAGACAAACATATTCAACAACGTGAAGTGCCGGGTCCTGCACTTGAGTCACCATAACCCCCTACAGTGCTGCAGTCTTGGGGCAGAGTGGCTGGAAAGTTGCTTGGAGGGAAAGAACCTGGGGATGCTGGTTGACAACAGCCAAACAGGGGCCTGGATGTGGTCAGGGGGCCAAGAAGGCTGAGAGCACCTGGCTTATACCAACCACAGTGTGGCAGCAGGACCAGAACAGTGAACATTTGCCTGTGCTGGGCACTGGTGAGGCTTTGCTGTGATTCCTGGGGTTTCTGGACCCCTCTCAACAACAAAGGCACCAAAGGTCTGGAGTGTGTCCAGAGAAGGGCAATTGAGATGGGGAAGGGTCTGGAGCACAAGTCTGATGAGGATCAGCTGAGGGAGCTGGGGGAGCTGGAGGGGCTCAACTTGGAGGAAAGGGGGAACCTTCTCAGTTCCTCCACTTTCCTGACAGGAGGGTGGAGCCAGGTGTGGGTCGGTCTCTTTTCCCAAGTAACCAGTGACCACACAAAAAGAAATGCCTGGAGTTGTGACAGGGGAGGTTTGGATATTAGGAAAAATTTCTTCACCAAGCATATTGTCTAGAAAAGCCTGCCCAGGAAAGTGGTTAAGTCACCACCCCTGGAGGGATTTAAAAGACATGTAGACATGGTGCTTAGGGTCACTTGGCTGTGTTAGATTACAGATAATGTACACGGCAAGATTTTGTTAACAAGGGGCTGGCAGGTGTGGCCCTCTGTGAGAAGTTCTTGCTCCATGCTGGACACAGCCAATTCCAGCCAGCTCCAAAATGGACCCAGCATGAGCCAAAGCTGAGTCTATGGGTAAAGCTGGTGACACCTCTGGGAAAACATCTTTAAGAAAGGGCAGGAATTGCCAGCTAGCAAAAGGAGGAGGGAACAAGAGTGAGAAACAAGAGGGAACAGCAAGATCAGAGGAGATTATCCCCAGTGGAGCAGATATCCACTGCAGCCCAGGAGAACCCACACTGAAACAGAGGAAAAGTGTGAGAGGAAAGAAGCAGCAAAGGAAAAGAGCTATGTGTTGACCATAACCCTCCCCGCTTGTTGGGACAGTGGTGGAATATTCTGGAATAAATTAATAAAACTGAGCACAGGAAAGGGGGAAGTAGAGGTGTTTGTTTAGTATTTAACTTTGTTTCTCAGATGATGAGACCCTTCGAGGGTAAGAAGGACTGGCACACTCCGGGCAGGGGTATGGTGGAATGATGGAATGGCCCCTTTATTAAGATGTCTCCAACTTATATAATGGTGGCATGGAACTTTCTGAAAAGGGGGTGGGGTTTAGGAGGAGCATACAAACTCTCTAACAGAAAAGGAAAAAACAGGGAAGGATTATAACAATAAGGGGTAAACAAGGGTGGAGACAAAAGCTCCACTGTGGCAGAATCTGTCCAATTGGAGCAGGGATAACATGAGAGAATTCATCAACTTGGAAACCCATAACAACCCGATATATGGCAATAAACTTTCTCTTGTGCAGGATAGCTCCTTCTTGCAGCTCTCCTTCTTGATCCCTCAGTCTTGTCAAGTCACTTCGTGGTCCCTCCTCCATTCTGTGCAATCTTATACGCCTACACTCAGAAACTAAAACTATTTTAATTTGCAATAAATTAAATTAGCTTTCCCCAAATATGTTTTGCTCCTTATAACACTTGGTAAACCATCTCTCTGTATTTATCTCAATCCATGAGACTTTTTGCTTCAGTTTTTCCTGTTTTCTGCCTTTGCTCTTTCTCACTGTGTGGTGGAAGAAGTGAGTGGGAATTTTCTTGTCAGCTACGTCTAACACATCACAGCAAGGAAGGGAAATACTGAGGCAAAGCTGAGTGTACTGGAAAGCTAGAAAATCCTTTCTGTGTTAGCATATTTTTATTTGCTAACAGAAGGAATTACATGACAAAGAAAGCATAAACTATTCAAAAACAGCATCTTTAATTCACAGCTGCACAATACTGATATTGCATCTGAGAAGCAATTCAGTCACTTGGATGGGAGACTCCACAATTCACAACTGCCTCAGGGAGCCAGAGCACACTTTCAGTATGCTCTCCTTTAAAGCTTATTTGGCTTGCCTGTTCCTGAGTGAGTAGATGTATGGCTTAAGCACCTGAGTCAGCACAGAGAAGAAGAAAGAGAGAACTTTGTCAGAGTCTTGCCCACCTCACTGTGCTGGGCAGATATATCTGTAAATACTAATGCTGTAAAATACCATCACCACTATGAGGTAAGCTGAGCAAGTTGAAAATGCCTTCTTCCTACCTGCAGAAGATGGCATATGGAATATGGTGATAATGATGCAGCCATTAGAAACAACAGTCACTATAAAGGTACCAGGTAGGATGATAATTAGTATGATAAACATCAGTTTTTCAGTGAACCTTCTGTCTGTGCAGGACAGTTGCAACAACAGAGAAGTATCACAGTAAAAGTGGTTGATGACATTGGGACCACAGAATGGCAACTGGACAGTCATAAAGGTGGGAGGAAATATCAAGAAAAAACTCATTGCCCAGCATGCCAGGATCAGCTGAAGGCAAATTCTGTTGTTCATAATAGTTGTGTAATGCAAAGGGCTGCAAATGGCAACATTATGGTCCAAGGACATCACTGCCATTGGAATAGTGTGCAGGTACCCAAGTAATAGAAAAACAGCATCTGAAGGAAACAACCAGGCAGGGAAATCATCTTTCTCTCTGTCAGAAGACTGTAGAGGGTGCTGGGAATGAATGTGGAGGTGAAAGTGATTTCCAAAATGGCAAAATTCCTGAGGAAGTAGTACCTTGGGGTCTGAAGGAAATTATTCACAAGAGTGATGCTGATAACAGTAATGTTTCCAAGAAGGATCAAGAGATAGGCAATGAGAAGAAACAGAAAGAGGATGATTTCCAAGTGGCTGCTGTTAGCCAGATGCAGGAGGACAAATTTCACGACTCTTGTGTGGCTCATTGAGGTATCATTGCTGGCAGAAAGAGAAAAGAAAATATCTGTTTTGGGAACTACTGGAAAACAACTCAACACATGTAATTTGGCTCTGCTGATGTTACAGAGCAATTCGAGCAATTAACCCCTTGTAAAAGACTGGAGCAGCCACAGTAACTACATTTAAAAGTCATGTTCATATAAAAGGAGTCTCAGGCTCCATCTGTAAGACTGAGACCTCACACCATTTGAAACGATTCCTACAGTGGCCTCTCAGCATACTTGAGAGAGGTGCAGAAACTCTTACAGATCCTGGGATCAAGGATTCTTTGAGTGATCTGACAACATTCACTCTCTACCAAATACAGGAAAAAGCCAAATATACCCAGTAAGTACTTTGACCATGTCCAGAGACTTATCACACAGGAATGCCATCACACTGTAGACTGACTCTGGAGCAGACTAGATTAGTGTTATAGTTTCAAACCTCAGTTGGAATTCCTTCCAAAGAAGCTTGGATGCAATGCGTTAGCATCACTACAGTGGTTAACAAAGGGCACCATGGATATGCATATTCTGTTAACTATCCAAGCTAGGGTCTTTGTTCTAATCTCTCCCCGGACCAGAGGGGGGAAGGGTTCAGTGCTTTCCTGGGAATTCTGGGCAAGTCAAGGAGCTCAGCTCTCGGTGCGGAGGGAGAACAGACACACACACACCCCAGATCCAGCATCCCTGAAGACTGGAACTGTGTGCTCTGATCTCTGGTTTTTCGCCAACCACCCACAGTCACGGCAAGGGCATCTGTGAAAGAGGGGACTTGTCTGCCTCCTGCCTGCAGAGGCTGCTGCTGCTGCTGCTGCTGCTTTGTTTTCCTGTGTCATCGAGGCCCACAGGAGCGGACTGTGGCTGCTTGCGGTCCATGGAGAGGGAGAGAGGGAGAGCCAGCCTGGCACGACATCACTACCAGCTGTCCGTAAATATAACTGCCACCCCTGGGAGCGGGAGCAGCCAGCGCTTGAGGTGCAACAGCGCCACCTGCTGTCTGTAGATATAATTGCACCTTCTCCCCTTTGGAACACAGCCGGAAGGACACTTAATTTTTTTATTTCAATTGTTGTTGTTTGGTTCTTTTTTTTTGGATATATATAGATATATATATAGGTATATGTGTATATCTGTGTATTGTGATTAAGAACTGTTATCCTTTCATAGTCATATTTATATTTTTCCTAATTAAAGTTTTTTTTCTAAATTTAAGGAGAGGGATTATTTTATTTCTTAGCCAACAAGATACCTCAGTTTTCCCCTCAAACTAAGACAATTAGTTGATGGATTCATTAGAATTGCAAAAAAGAAACTTCAGTTAAGAGGAGATGAAAAAGAGAGAGAGGGAGGGAGAGGTTTCACAGAGAAAAGGCCAGACAGGAAGACAGAAGTGCTACAAAGAGAAGGATGTCTGGCTATCACTGAGAGAAAGCAAAATGCACAGAGAAATGGATGGATGCTACAGCTAGCAAGAGTAAAAGAGGAGGGAATGGGACAAAGAATGGGAAAATTGTCCTTCTCTTTCCATTTACCCTCAGTAATACAGCTCCAGTGGATCAACTCTGATGATAATGAACATTATTTCTTGTTCTGAGTCCCTGTGTCTATGAGAAATAGAAAGGCTGGTTTTATTACAAGAAGATGAACTGTACAAAGGGTACTAACAAAAAATTTTTTTGGTTTTTTTCTTGTTACTAACCTATAGGCGCTCTGTGGAAGTTGTAAGGCATCCAGTCCAGTTTTGGAATGCATGCCAGGGACTAAGCATTCGGGAATAGGGCAATTGCATATTAACTAGAAATATAACTGACACAGCCTCATGCCACATGGCTGGCCAGATGGGAGCTGCCAAATTGCCTGAAACTCTGCCCCTGGCATGAGGGGTGGGCAAAGCAGAGCAAATCCGAGAAGAAGAAACACCTCCCCTTGTCATAAACAGGGTTGGACTTTAAGAATGTTTAAAAAGTGGGGATTTTGAATCGGGAGGTGTGCCCTTGAAAATTTTGTGACCTGAGCACTCAACACGTGTTGTGATTAAATCTTTCCTACTCATATTATTTTCTTTGTTCCGTGCGGTTTGTTTGCCATTGCCCTAAATCTAATATAAAGAGATTTTTCTCACATGCCCAAACACTCCTTCACCTTACAGCATCCTACCCCAAGCTCAGATATGTACACTGCCCAGTGCATTGTGTCAATTGTAAAAGCCACCACTGTGGTAGTCACTACCTCGTGGAAATGAAGTGGAACCTGAAAACTGATGTCCCTCAGTCACATTTTTTTCTTGCAGGTTTGCCAGGTCCCATCTGTGGTTTTTCAACTTCTCCCTCATTTTTCTCCCAGACACCAGCCCTCCTTGCCCTGAAAAGAGACATGTCTGTCCTGTTTTGCACTCAGGTCTTACAGATTTTGTCTATTATGTCTGGATCTTTTAATCTGATCTTATATTCATTTTTTAATTACTTCCAATATTTACGAATGACTGAAATAAAGACCAACACAATGAGTTTGCAGGGGAAGCAAACCTATCTTATCTAGCTCATAGCCATATCAGACATGACACTCAATTTTCCTTTTTCAAATGCCCAACAAAAGGATAGGTGTGTTAGGATGCTGCAACCCTTCTTTTCACATTGTTCCCATCAAATCTTCCCGAGTGGCATTTTCTCAGCAAAACACATCCATCCCATGGTTGTTTGTCAATATAAACCAACTTCAATAAAAGCTAAAAACTTTTACTTTAGTTTGAAGACTAAAAGTTCAGTTTTTCAAGCCATTGTCCCTTTACTCTTTCCCTATCTTCAAAAAATCACACCCAAACTCTAAGAGATTGTCTAAATAGTTACCAGTATATCTACTACAATTCAGGATGCTTCAAAAAGGAGTCCTAGCCTGATGTTTCACCCTAACTTAGTTTGATATTTGACTTTTGGCAAAGAAATTTCCTCTCTCCTCAGGTCTCTTTTATAACAGTGGCAGCATGTTACAGTCTTGTTTTCCCACCCTGAGTCAACTCTCAGAGACCAATTAGGTATCAAAATCTGACAAAATGCTTTGTGGGAAAACATTGAGAAAGTTTGATGAACAGCAAGAATATAATCAAACCATGGATACAGTGAGATTGGGAAGGACCTCTGGAAGTCTAATTTATTGCTAAAAGCAAAGCTGACTGAGGCTGGACAAGGTTGCTCAGGACTTTCTCCAGGTAATTGTGGATATCTCCAAGCATGTGGATGCCTCAACTTCCCTGTGGTGCCACAACTTCCCTCATGCTTCAGTATTTTCATTGTGAGGAGTTATTTCTTTGTGTGCAGTGGAGATTCAGTTTAAGCTATAATCCACATCTCTTGTTCTGAGAGATCTGGCTGTGACTTGTCTGTAACTCCCCCTCAGTGGACAGTACAGCTGGATCCCTTCTCCTGACTTTGTCTTCTCTCTGCTTCTCCTCATGTGTCATGTGCCCCAGTTCTATGATCAACTTGCTTGTCCCCCATTGGAGTCACACCATTTTAATAACATCTTCTGGGGCTTTTAACTGCATGGGGGAGACCTGCACTGTGCACAGTTCCCCAGATACACAATGACAAGCAAGATTAATTTAGCACCTGTCCAGAACAGCTGGTGAATGCAGCCCAGCCTGCAGTAATCCCTCAGTGCCATAGAGGGACAAGGTGACGTGCTCATCTTGTCAGCCTTCAGGAACCATGGCTCTGTCTGCAGAGTAACTCCACAGCCAGTCAGTTTCCAGCCTACACCCACAGATAGGGTTATCCAATGTGTTATTCAATCCCACGTGCATGACAAGTAAGGGAGCACAGTCCTCCACTTAGAACAGCTCCCCAGATATTGTGGTTACTACCAGAGACTGAGTTCAAAGCACCAATGTCAGACAGCAGTCCTAGAATCATTAAGGTTGGAAAAAATGCCCAAGATCATCAAGTCCAACACTGGACCATATAACACCATGCCCACTAAAGCATATTACAGAGTGCCACAACTACTTGTGTTTTTCGAAAACTTCCAGGGATGGTGACTAGAGTATTAAACCATCTTTTGGCACTATCCATTGTTCTCTCTTCACTTTTAGAATGCTTGGTTACATTGTGAAAAATCTTTTCTGAATATCTAACTGAAATGTTTTATGTTCTCTGTTCACTGGTTTTCATCCTAACTCCGCGTACCTTCAAGAAGATCCTTTTATACACCCCACCAAAATGATGCCTAAGGATTTTTATGTATTTTTATGTATTTTTGGTGTGTATTTTATGGATCTTTATAGCTTTAGAAGT
>JAWWEW010000077.1:2956027-2998571 GCA_035583185.1 Anabacerthia variegaticeps
TTAGAATAACCCTGCCTTGTCTAAGAAAATAATACATATGTATAAAGAAATAATGAATATGCATGTTTTAACTGTATGTAAACAGGCCTGTAAGCACAGACAGGTGTGCATGTTTTTGGTGGAGCAATCGCCCATGCACCCAGCGCTGAATAAACGTACCTTCTCTACAACTACCTTGTTGTGGGGGTTTTCTGCATGTCACCTGAATGTGTCCAAGGCCAGGTTGGACAGGGCTTGGAGCAACCTGGTCTAGTGGAAGGTGTCCCTGCCCATGCAGGGGTGGGACTGGGTGATCTTTAATGCCCCATCCAACCCAAACCAGTCTGTGATTCTGTGATGGCAAAATGCCCTGCCTTCACTGCAGAGCCCGTCTGGGGGTATCTGCTCTCCACACTGAGCATATTCCTCATTTGGGAAAGAAGGCTGGAACGACTTAAACAGAACGAATATATATAGGAAAGTTCTGCTTCGGATTTATTGAAAAGTTGTTCCCCTCTTTAGGGCAGAATCATTTTGCTTCCATTTCAGGATTCATGTTGTGAAGGTTTTTTAACCTTTTGGCAAACCCAAGGTGGTTTGCCTTTCCGCAACTCCGAGCGGGGCGACACAGGAGTCCGGCTCCTTTTGGGAGATCCGGGACACTCCTTTTGCCAGCAAAGCCCCACGCACCGCCTCAGTCTGCCTCTCCCTCGGCCGACCCGCCTCAGGCCAGAGCATTTCCCAGCGGGGTCCACCACTCGCAGCACCCTTGGGACAGGGATGAGGGCGACCGAGCTGTAATCTGCCTGGCAACAGGCGGTGCTGGGCTCTCATTGGCCCTTAGCGAGTTTCAGAGGCACCGGACTACATTAGAGCCTTCGGCGCATGCGCTGGCAGAGAACACGTAGCTCCATCGCCCTCAGGCCACGTCCGTTCGCGCAGGCGCAGTGCGGCGGGGCGGCCATGGCGGGCTCCGTGCGGGCTGTGGCGCGGCGGTTCCTGTCCGAGTACGGCGGCGGCACCGCCGGGCGCCTCAAGGCGCTGGACGCCTTTCTGCTCTACGTGCTGCTCACGGGCGCGCTGCAGTTCGGCTACTGCCTCGGCGTCGGCACCTTCCCCTTCAACTCCTTCCTCAGCGGCTTCATCTCCGCCGTCGGCAGCTTCATCCTGGGTGGTCAGTGTGGACTGGGTTTGGCCGGAGCAATCCCCGCGGGGCCGCGCACAGCGGGACATCCTCAGCCCCCGGCGGGTGACGCGGAGCCACAGCTGCTCCCAAGGGACTCGGCGGGGTCCCCCCGGCACCTCCAGCACCCCGTCCCTGTCCCGAGCTCCCGGGGCTGCTCCCCGGGCAGGGCGGAGGCTCCTCGGGGCCAGCCCGGGTCCGTGTCCCCCCCGGTGTCCTTGCAGACTCCGGCAGGGGCAGCTGCAGGGTGCTGCTCTCCCAAAATACCCCCAAACCCACTCTGTTCCTCTGCAGCCGCCCCAGCATAGGGCCTGACAGGCTGGGGGTGTTCAGCTGGAGAAGAGAAGGCTCTGGGCAGATCTGAGAACCCCTTCCAGTGCCTAAAGCAGCTCCAGGAGAGCTGGAGAAGGACTTGGGACAAGGGCCTGGAGTGGCAGGACAAGGGGAAATGGCTTCCCACTGCCAGAGGGTAGGCTTAGATGGGATACTGGGAAAGAATTCTTCCTTGTGAGGGTGGGCAGGCCCTGGCACAGGTTGCCTAGAGAAGCTGTGGCTGCCCCATCCCTGGAAGTGTCCAAGGCCAGGTTGGACGGGGCTTGGAACAGCTTGTGGAAGGTGTCCCTGCCTGTGGAAAGTGGTAGAACTGGATAAGCTTTCAGGTCCCTTCCAACCCGCACCATCCTGTGATTCTGTGTTTCTGACACACCCAGTGGAGGACATACTAATATTCACACTTTCTTATGAGTCCCATCTTGCTCTGAGCCTGTTTTTTTCAGAACTCTCTTGCGCACCCCTGTGGTGACTCCATGACAGCCCTGTGCAAATCCCCTGCCAGTGTCGTGCTTATCTGTAGTAATGATGGAGTAACTTTTCCCTTGTGGAACAGTAACTCTGGCTGGGCTGGGCTGCCCCAGGAAGGCTGTGCTTCCCACCACTCTCTTTCTGTGCTCACTAATCTCTCATTCTTTCTCTGCTATGTAGTTTGCCTCCGGATCCAGATCAACCCCCAGAACAAGGGTGAGTTCCAGGGCATCTCCCCAGAGCGAGCGTTTGCTGATTTCCTCTTTGCCAACACCATTCTCCACCTCGTTGTCATCAACTTCGTTGGCTGAGCTGGGAGAGGCTGCCAGGTACTGATCCGTGGGATCACAAATGGCACGGCCACAGGGCTTCAGTGCTTTTGGGGGAGAACTGGAACCAAAGTGAATCTGGGAGTCCTGCCAACTCCCAGCTGTCTCTGGGCCAAGCACAGCTGAGCTGTTGTTCTCTGAGTTGACACAGGCTGAGGATTTATGGCTTTCTGGTTTTGTGCATGTACTTTTTGGCTTTTATATAATTTAAAGGGATATTCAACTAGGAACTTTACACATAGCTACCCACATTCCTCTCTCATGAGAGATATTCCCCATTCCTCTTTGCAGAAGGGGCTTTGTGAGCTGGAACTCCTGGGCTCTGTGAGGGTTGTGCTTTCTGGAGGCCATGGTATGGCTGGGGTCCAAGTGTGCGAGTTCTTCCACACATGAGGCAGTTTTGCATGAGAGAGTTGGGTGTTGAGAAGTATTGTTACTGTTGCAAGGGGCCATGGGATCACTGCAGCTTGCGGGAATTTCCCCCCCCTCTTTGCAATAACCTTACTCATGTTGCCTTTTCTCTTTCCAGGTCTTGAACTGCTCCTGAGCTCTGAAGGTGGAGCCTGGCACAGGGAAGAGCAGTTCCCCAGCAGACTCTCACCTTCCTTGGGGGAGGAAGAGGCTCAAATTTTTCCCCACAGTGTCCTATGGAGGGATCTGCAGCCTCATTATGTAACTGTGATCCTCTCCATCAATAAAACCCTTTATGACACTGCAGCCTTTTCTGTGTTGGTGACAAATGCATAGCTTCTCCTACACCCAAGTTCTCTCTGAGGTATGACTCCTTGGTTTTACCCCGCTTTCTCCTTTTCTACTCAACAGGCTTTTTTTGATGTGCCTTAGCTTTGGAGGGAAGCAGAAAACAAGTTGTCGTGAAAAAACAGTTGTCATCCACCCTTTTCCTCTCCCTCTCCTGCTGCTTTACCTTACAGAGTCTGACCAATGTGTCCCTGGGCTTCAAAGCTGTGAAAAATTTGTGTTAGGCTGTGGTTAGTGGTCCTGAAGAGAAGGAACTGGTGGGTGTCCTCCAGCATGTGCTCAGGTGTACCCACCTTCCCACAGGCCCTCCCGCATCCCTCAGAGGGACATAGGCCACATCTGGATGTCCCAGCTGGACTTAGAGGCTCACTAAGGCCTGTGAGTGGTTACAGTCTCCCTGCCACAGTGTCAGGATCCCTGCACTCTGATGTGCTGATGAACACAAGTATGTTGGAAGGGCCTGCCAAGCTGTCAGGGCCTCTGAGCTGCATTTGAGGGAAGAAGCAGCCCCCTCAGAATCACAGAATCATCAAGGTTGGAAAACACCTTCAGCCCAATCCTCCACCCACTGTAACCCCTAAACCCTATCACCCAACACCAGATCCTCTTGAGCACCCTCAGGAGTGGGGACTCCACTACCTCCCTGGGCAACAGATTCTAATGCCTGGCCATCCTAACATTGGAAACATGTTCTTCTGGTATCTAACCTGAATCTCCTCTGACTCAGCTTAAGGCCATTTCCCCTGGTCTTCTCACTGCAGGTATGGTAGAAGAGTCAGACCCCACCTCACTACACCCTGCATTCAGGTGGTTGTAGAGAGCGATGGAGTCCCCTCAAGCCTCCTTGAGACTAAACAAACCCAGCTCCCTCAGCCATTCCTCATAAGACGTGTTCTAAGCCCTTTCATGAACCTTGTTGCTCTTCACTGGACATGCCACAGCACCTCAGTGTCCTTTTTTAAGTGAGGGGCCCAGAACTGAACTCGGCACTCAAGGTGGGGCATCACCTTTGGCGAGTACAGGGGAATGATCACTTCCCTGGCCCTGCTGGCCACACTATTCCTGATACAGGCCAGGATGCCATTGGCCTCCCTGGCCACTTGGGCACGCTGTTGGCTCATATTGAGCAGGCTGTCAACCAGCACCCTCAGGTGTCTTTTTTTGTAGAACGCTCTCAAGCCCCCTCTTCCCCCAGCCTCTAATGTGCGATGGGGTTGTTCTGACCCAAGTGCAGGAGCCAACACTTTGCTTTAATGAGCCTCATGGCATTGTCCTCAGCCACTGACTGAGTCTGTCCAGGTCTTTCTGTAGAGGTTCTGTCCTTGCACTGATCCTGCTTTGTGCTTCTCTGGTTTTCTCTGTAGCTGAGACACTGGAGAGGTAAAACTGCCTTGAGGCTCCATGACACAGAATTGTTCATGCGCTGAACTCAGGAAATGGAACTTTGGGTCTCCGGCAGTTTCAACCTCTCAGAATTCCTTTCTGGTTCCTGTTTCCCACCTTTTTAGCATTTCCAGCAGTGCTGCAGCCATTAAAACCAGCAAAAGTGTGAAACGCAGGGCTCCCAAGTCTTTTGCCTAACACGGCCTGTGAGATGTGAGGGAGCAGGGTCTCCACTGTCCCAAAAGGTGGAGTCTGGGTTTGTGTTAGGAACAGACAACTCCTGCCATGGGCTTGGATGCCACCACCTATTGTGTTTGTTTGCAATGGCAGCAGCGTTGGAAGGGCAGTCAGGGACTCACAGACTGCAGGGATGGTATATGATGCACCCAGCTCATCTTTCCCATGGGAAGTGCCCCATGAGCTGGGCCTGGGCAGCCAGAGCAGCAGGTCCATGGAGGAGGCTCAGCTCAGATTGTACCTCTGCCTGGAGCTGCTGCGGTTCACGAGACTTGGGCTGAGACCCTCCTGTGGTCGCTGCTTGGAACTGCACAGGGGCCTGAGCTGAAGGGAAACACGAGGATTTGCCAAGGGGTGGCTTTTCCTCTTTTTCCTGCCTTTTACTTGCTTGCAATGCCTCCAGTTGCCATAAACTCAAGCAGAATTCTTGAGGGAGAGTAGAATTGCAGAAGGACTTTTCACAAGGTATTTACTGACAAGACGAGGGGTAGTGGCTTCAAACTGCCAGAGGGCAGGGTTAGTTGGGATATTGGGATGAAATTCTTCCCTGTTAGAGTGGGGAGGTCCTAGCAGAGATTGTCCAGAGCAGCTGTGGCTGTTCCATCCCTGTTCCATCACTGTCAAGGCCAGATTGGACAGGGCTTGGAGCAACCTGATCTAGTGGAAGGTGTCCTTGCCCGTGGAAGGTGTCCTTGCCCATGGCAGGCTGTTGGATTGAGATGAGCTTTCATGTCCCTTCCAACCCAAAGAATTCTGCAATTCTGTGATTCTGTGATGAATTCAAGTCCTATCAGAGCTACTGCCACATCAGAATAAGCTTCAACAACTCCATTAATACTTTTAAACTCTTCTACTCAGAAAGTCCATGCTCATGTCTCTGGTCACACTAGAGGGACAAGAAGAGAGGCTGATTTGTGCACAGGGCCATATTTGATGAGAGATGACAAATGTCAGGCAGGGAATTTTGTCCAACAAAACCATTAGAAAATATGCAAATTCATCTCCTACCCAGAGGCAGGTTTTGGGGACAGGAGCTGGTATAGGGGAGAGGGTGCTAGAGATGGACCATGCAACACCTCCTTCTCATCTGGGTCAGGAGAAGTGGAAGGATTTTTCTGCATGGAATCAGTCTATATAAAGGGTGCAGAGATCTATCAGCAAATTCAGAAATCTGATATAAAAGACCTCTGCCCACCACCCACCACACTTTATAATGCATTTTCTCCCCTCCTTTTCCTGCTGAAACAAGAATAAACCCCAAAAGTGGTTAACTGGATTAGTATAAACTGCTAAAATGGCTCATTTGGCACTGTTGATTGGAAGCTAGTTTGTCCAGCATGAGTTGGCTAGCTTCCCAGCACTGCTTAAATAAACACCTTTGCTGCTAAAAGAATAAACTCTTTTAGCAGTTCTTTTTATTCTGAGGTTTTTTGGCATCACTGCCCCCTCTATTCATAGCTCAGTCCTTCCTGCTGTACCCAAAACAACTCCGTCCCCACCACCCCTACTCCCCAAGTGCAGGTTATGGTGAGGGGGTGGGAGGGGAGGATGTATTAACCTCATTCTACTTTGGCTTGTGGTCTAACGTCTACTGTTTTTTTTCCACAGCTTCTCCCCCTCCCTGCCACGTGCCACCCCAGCCCTGCACCCCCACCCCTTTTGTGCTCCACTTTCCAGAGGAAGTGGTTTCTGTAGTCGGGTGTAGATGAGCATCAAAAGCTGACCTAGATCTCGATTGTGGCGTCATGGAATTGGTGCTTTGGCCTCTTCCTGCCCCACCTGGGCCGCAAGCCTCTTTTTGCTTCCTGTTGTGCTGTGTTATTTTATGACTTTGCTTTGCTCTGTGGTTTTTATTTCTCAAAATAAACAAGAAAGTACCAAGAGGGGCAGGGGCATATTGTGATGGTGGGAATTGTTAGCCTGATATCTCAAAGTGTCTTTGATCTAGACCTGCGAATTCACTGTTTTGCAGGTCACATGCCAAGAGCCACTTTAGTCAAAATATTTAACTCATCCCCTACTTGGTAAATCCTGTCTTTTACCCTGGAAAAGGAAAGACTGAGATGGGGAATCAGAGGCAGCACAGACCTTAACCCTTGCCCTTACAGCTGGGAGTAGGTTTGAAGTGCAACATAAAAAATTTAAGATGGATATTATCTTTAAAAAATGATGCTAAAGGTAAATGAATATGGAAAGTTTTCTTCCACATCCCTGAAAGTTTCTGGGATGAGGTTATTCAGTCAGAAATCTGTGAAATGCAATTACTTGCTTCATAATTCAAATATGGTTTAGGCAATGTCTTCGACTGACTTGGCAGATCTCATCATGAGCAGAATGTAAGCTTCAAGAGCTGCATAGAATTTGGCATTTAAGGAGCCACGGGCTTCTAACAGCTGGAGAGATATGAGAGTGACTGTTGTGTCAAGGGAGAGGCAACAGACCAAATCCCCAAACATCTGTACTATAAAAAAGTCTGGGCAATAGACATGGAAAGTCTAAGGTTGTTCCTTGGCAAGAGGGGTCAGTAACTCTGTCATCCTGTGATAGGCCAGCAGCTAAATGGTTGGGCATGGTCATCATGATAAATGGTCACCATGGCAGGATTCCAAGGAGACTTTGTTGTGTTGCTGCTCAGCACTGCAGGGTCAAATCCTGGCATGGTCCTCCTACGTGGAACACCATTTGAACCTTTCTGAAATCAGCTCCTTGTGAAGGCTGTGAATCCAGATGGGTGAGAAAAATCCTGTGAGGGGGAATCATGCCCACGAGTCCAGCAAGGCTTTTCCAACCACTCTCTTTGGGCAGCAGTGTGAGGTATGAGCAAGCTTCAAGCTTTGCAGGGAGAGTGTGTTTCTGTCAGAGCACACTTCTTACTTCTCCCTCCAGAGGAATCTCTGGGACTTCAGATGAAGATGGAGAAATTGATGTCACAAAAGGAGAAAAGCTCCTTTCCAGTCTTGCCAGGGACAGACACAACCTGGAGGCGGAGGGCAGTCGGTTGGTGTCATCACTGCAAAGCAGCTGCCTTGTCCTGCAGTGACACTCAGGAGTAGGGGACATTTAGAGACAGAACACTTCAAGCTCCTGTGACCCCCACAGCAGCAGGCATCTGCCTCCTTTTCTCTCCAGCCACACTGTTCTCACAACTACACATCACAGGACACGGCACGGATGTCCTGGAGAGGGAATTTGTGGCTGTTCCCCCCCTCTCTGGTGGATCCAATCCCTTCTCTCCTTCACCCCGAAGGCCAGGCTCATTTCTAAAATGCAGCTGAAGGCTGAAACAATTCCTCAAACAACAAATACAAAAGACAAGCTTTTCATTCTGATAAGAATTGTTTAATAAAAAGCCAAAGACATGGTGTGGGTGCCAGTACAGTTCTTGAATTAGCAGTGTGTGGATGTCATGGGCATGCACTGTCTCAAGGTGGGCACACGTGGAAAGGTAAATATTGCAGTAAATTTTTATGCAAGGATTATAAAAAGGAGTTAGGAAATCTCAGGTTGTTAGAACTAAACAAAAATAACAGAAGTGGTTTGTATTTTCACTAAACACAAAGCCAAATCTGGTTTAAATTCAGAAAATGTTAAGGGCAGATAGACTTTAAAAAGTAATAAAAAAGGATCATTTGTTTTCCTGTGGTGATAAAGTGACAATTTCACTGAATTTGGGACTTCTGGACCATCTAGCAGCATACCCATTAGGGGAAATAAGGGATATCTTGCTCTGATCCAGCAGTGATAGCAGGACATGGTTCACAGCATCCTGAGAAAGTCTCCCTTTGCTTTTCAAAGTGTCACATGAAAAGGTCTCTGGCATGTGCACCCTTAGAGACATGCATATCCTAAAACTACAAAAATAGGAAACATTCACATTCAGATGATATTTCGCTTGCAGTTTTCAACAAACAGCAGTGCTGCAGGCAGAAATTGTCATTTTAATGCAAGTAACAGTGATGTTTGGCAATGTATAGTTATAGCAAAATCTGCTGCATGGAAAAGAGCTGAATGAACCATTCTGGGAGACAGAAAGCTGCAAATTTTAAGCTTAGTTTTGAATAGTTTTATATCAATGCAAATAAAGCAATTTAGAATAGAATAGCTGGTGTGATACATAAGAACAGCAAGCAAAGTCCCTTTCACCAGGAATATCCATGTGTTTACTCTTGTTCACAATGTTCTCTCAAAGATTCTTCAGCAGATTTCTTTGGTACTTTAGGACTGCACCACCTGTTTATTTTCAATCCTGTAACAAAAAAAAATGGTATATTAAATCATTATTTGGGTAACAGTCACAGCTATTGAAATGTCCAGACAAGAGAAAGAGAAGAAAGAGACACTGGGCCAAAACAAAAGTTAGGTCTAATTACTAGGTCTAAAACTAAATAGGTCTTATACTGAAGTCAAATGAGCATCAAACTTTCCCAGCTGGAGACTGGTCAGGGGATAAATCTGACGGATGAATGCGGGCAAGGGAAGGGATGATGTAGCAATAAAAGGGAGAAATGTCTTGAAAGAAAAAAAGGTTGCATATGCACAAGGAAAAGTACTTGAGGGGTGGGTGAAAATGGTCTGACCACATGAGTGAAGGGAGTTCACTGTTAGTAGAAAAAAAGGTGTGTGGATAGACTGCATAAACAGCTGTTCCAGAGAGAAGGAGCATATATAGCTGATGAACTGATCCAGACATTTTCTGACAGATGGTTTCAGACCCTCCCATCCATACTCACTTTTTTTTCCCATAGGAGCATTGTCATCAGCACATTAAAAATTATTCCTTTCATTAAAATTATTTTCAGGCCCAGCTGTGATAAAGAGAGTGTGTTCAGGTGTTCATCTGGAAAAGTAACAAAAAAATGAGAGTCATAAGAGCACTGAGACATCCTCATCCAAACAGATTAAAACCACTTTCTAATGAAGCTGCTCAGCTGGTAGGACAGGGGCCAGGACTGAGAGACTTTCATTTCTTCCATTCAATAACCACTTAATTATCCAATATGCAAATCTGCCAGCCATCTAACTGGTTTTAAATACTGTGCATTATGAACCCAGGATGCTGGAGCCATCCCTTCTTCCTCTGTCTAAAATTTTTTTAAAGCTGGGCAGTGGGGAAAAACATATCTAAATTTAATTCATAGAACAAAATTGTATTTGCATTTTCTATTAATCTGAAGTTTGAAAATACATTGTTCTCTTCTGGAGAAGTAGAGAGCTGTCATCCAAAACTCTTATGTTTACCGTTGACAACCTCTCTCTGAAAGCGTGATCAAATCAGCACGTTTACTGATGAGTATTTTCCTGAAATGGTGTTTTGGAAAGATTTGCAAAAGCACAGCTGTTCTGTGAGCAGGGCAAACTCGGGCCAGGCTCAACTCCTTTGAACTGGCAGGAATAGCAGTTCCTTGGACTGCAGGACTGAGCTGTAGCACAACTTTAATGCAACCCTGAGCACGCACAGCAAATACCACCTGCTTATCTATTGGTTCATTAGGTGCGCCCAAAAATAAACCCAACTCTTTTGAAGTCTGAAAGGCAGCAGACAGTGAGGCTGACTCATATCAGAACCTGAAGTCCCTCAGTGATGGGCAGTAGCTGTTTGGTGAGTCATTGCAGGAGCTTAAGGGTACTGGATACACTGGTTGCATAAAATCAGCAGCTTGGATCTGGAAGGCTACATTAACCCCATGACTCCCAGCCTTGATGTTTAAAGCCTGTGGAGCCCTTTTGGAAATTTCTAGTCTGAGCTTTTTGATTCAACAACAATTCTGCAAGCAGGAAATATCAGCAAAACTTGGGAAGACATCTCTTTTAATCAGGCCAATCTTTACGGCTAAAATTCTGTGTACGTACCTGTCCTGAAGTGTGGGGACAACCCTGTAACACAGACAGTGCTGGCACCTGCAGAGAGTAAAGAAAAATTTAATTAATAACAAAACCAGACTTCTTCAGAAGCTCATAAAGATAGCTTCACTTAGAAGGGCTAAATTAGAATTTCTGGCCATCTGCTTTTCTGCTGTTTTCAGGGCAAGCATAAAATATGATCTAATTAAACTTCAGTGTCCCACTGGCAAAGGAATGTAAAGCTTTCTTTTTTTTTTCCTTCCCCAGTGTGTTTTTAAGGTCTCTCTGCTGTGACTGTACCAGTCTACTGACCCTTAATCTTGTTTGCACCAAGGAGGAGGGAGAAAGAAAACAGACAAGCAGGCAACCTTCCTCTGGATTGTGGGAGGTAATGGAGCATTATTTGCATGGCTGGGAGGTGTGAACCAGTCCTGCTCACACAAACAGCACAGAGCCCCAAACACCTCTGACCCTGAACAGACCCCCAACGATGCCATTACCACTTTCAGGGTCCTTGCCCTCCCGGTCTCCAAAGCCCTCATGATGGGCACCACACTGCATTTCATCTCTCCTGGCCCAGTACGTTGATAGGTAGCTCGATTCCACACTGTTTTCAGCTGTTGCCACCTCCACAATGGCAGATGTGCGCTTCTCAGCAGAATAAAAGGTGATATTTTCAGGGGAGTAATCTGTGATAAGGCACATTTCCAAATCCTTATCATCTTTAGACGTCAACCTGTAGGCTGAAGGAGATGGAATAACTTCTGAAAATGGAGAAAATAAGAGTCATTAGATGAGAGTACACATTCACAGTTCCTTCAATCTTAACATACAGACCTTTAGAAATGCAAGTGTTTCCACTATTCTAGTGGGAAGTTGCCTAATCATAGGGCTCTTGTGCTAGGATCCTTTTAGAGAACTAAAGCTTCTACTGCAGATGATGCAAGAGCTACTTCTATCAACTTAGGTTGTGTGGGAGAGTGGTCAGGTAAGACCCCTGAAGCACCTCAAAAGGCACTTGCAGACATCCACACTCTGGATGTTCACATCTACCCTGGCCATTCCTCTCTGGGAGAACTTGTTCAACTCTGCTCTGCAGGCTGGGTGCATTCAGGAATGTGTATAACAGGTGGCGAGAACACCTGAGCAAACTGGGCTAGTGGAAGGTGTTCCTGCTCATGGTTGGAACGTTGTCTTTAAGGTCCCTTCCAACCCAAACTGTTCTGTGAATCTGTGATTCTTTCTTCACTGCTACGACATCTGGAGAGAGCTGAGCATCCTAGGGCCATTCTGCCTGTTCTGCAAATGTTTGGTCAAATCCACCACTGAAATTCCACTTTCTCCTCATGTCCTGAGGGGCTGTGGATAAACCACTAAATCTAGATAATCTAAATCATTTTCCAGAAGTGTCACTAATGGTGCTCCTACAGCAGAAAGGTAGACAAGGCAAACAAATGTTTCATCATGTTCCACCACCTGACAATGCAGTGCCAAATTTTTTTACTAAATTTTACCCTGCACAAGAGAGGTTTGAGGAAATAAGGGCTGCAGACATAAGACACCTGGGCCTCATTACTGTTTTCTTGCTTCAAACTCTGCTAGCCAGTCAGTCTGGGGTTTTCCATACACATCAAAACATGATCTGTGGTTAAACTCTTTTTTTTCACATTTAGCTTTGTAAACTAGTACTCTAAACATTTCATCTGATTCTGTGAGAACGTGCTTTCCTTAACCTTTGTTCCTGACTAGCAGTAAAATGTTATGAGTGCCCAGTGCTCTCATGATGACTAAATATTATTAAAAACATACTGCACCCAAGATTTGGGGCTCTCAGCAACCCTCTGGCTGTATTTTCCATTGGCCTTCACAAGTTTGAACCAGAGCTTCAGTTTACATTTATAAACTGATAAAGAGTTATTGTGTAGGACTGAGAGATTAGATTAATCTTTGCTTTCTCCCTGTTCACACAGACCACTGATAAATATTTTAAAAATGCTGAAGACAGCTTAGCTCCCAGATGAAGAATTTTTAATTTCTTCCCATGGGAGAAGTTTGGAATAAATCTTGGCTTCTAGAAACTGTCTCAAAATATTATCTGTCACTGAAATAAATGCTCTTCATCTGTTCAGTTGCCAGCTGTCAACACCACAGAGAAACAGCCATAGCTTTCTATTAGTATCATCTCAAAAAAAACCCAACAAAACTAATCTGCAAAGCCCAGTGATACATTCTCTGGCCCTTCTTCTAAATTGCTGTTCATCTGCCCTAGCTTTGCCCTGGCTTTGAAAAATCTCATGAGGCTCTTTCCAAACTCTGCAGAAATACAGTTCAATGTATGTTCTGACACCCTCAGCCCTGTTTCCTACCTCCCAGTCTTGGAAATAGGTTTCAGGTTTTTTGTTTTTTGGTTTTGTTTTTTTTTAGGAAAGGTGATAGATCCTTGTATGAAATAAAGATGAACCAGAGTACATCAGCATACATGATGAACCAGAGTATATCACTGCCATGGGGTACATGAAAATGAAAGAGGAGGAATTGCTCTGTTCTATCTCTCTCTCATCATCACCACTGTGCCTTCTGAAGAGCTACCCATCTCTCCGACTTAGGGTGTTTTTCTCCCTTTCAATATGTGCAATGCTTTGATCTCAAGCAGATAAAACAATGAAGTCAGTTTTTCACAGGAAGCTTTGGCAGTACCTGTTCTGCAAAATACTAATTTCTCATTCTTACTCAGAGAGGTGCTGCCCTTGCTCTGATGATGTGTCTACTCCAAATAAACTATTTTGTGTATCTTCACACTGTTATGAAAGTTTGCAGATAGTTTTGGTAAATACCAGTTATTATAACCACAGTACTGTGACCGGTTATTCTGTCTTAATGAGCTGGCAAATGTGCTGAAGATGCTGATATTTATAATATCTATTTACAGGAAAGACTGAAAAATAAATCATGTTATTCTGAGCTGTCCATGCTGCCTAATTTCATCTTTACTGAAGAACATTTCCAGGAGAAAGAACAGGAGCTGTTAGAATGCTATTCCTGCTCAGTCTATAGAGAAAACCAACTCATGAGGCTGATTTCATGGAGAGAGAAATAAAACACTCTTCCAATATCAGACATTGACCTCTGTCTTTTTTCCCCACCCCTAAACAAGCTGCAGTAGAAATCCTCTACTGGTTTAATACCCATTTAGTATTGTACAGAGAATGATCTCATTCCCTATTCCCACTAAGGCAAACTCTGAATCTCTGGTCACTCTGGAATTGCTGCGACAGAGGTCTTTGATGCTCTTACCATTCCTTAGACTGAGATATGATATTCCACAGCTTGAGTCCACCTGGAGCTATTGTCTGTTTGCAGGGACATCTGTACACCCTCAAACACTCATACAGGCTAATCTTGATCCCAGAGGAGTGGACTCCAAAGCGTTAAGAAGCACTTTAGTGGTGGACTTGTCTGTTCTCCAATGCAGGTTCCAAAAGGTCCTCTGTGAGATCTGCCAGCCCTGCATGAATGTTGGGATGGCTACAGCAAGACTAGATGAACATATTTAGGATCTAAACCCTTCTCTAGACTTTCAATACTCTTTTCTGGAGACACTCAGGTAACAGAAACCACATCCTAATCCAGCATTAGCCATGTCATCCAGAGCACAGAGACTCTGCAGAGATTCAGTGTTTGCAAATGTATGCTGCTTCACTAGCAAACTTCAGGCATAATTCTGGTCTCCAGCCAAAAAGTGTGCTTGTTATTGCCTGTTTAATTATTCCTGGGGAAGTCAAACTACAAAAACCATCCAAAACCTTTCTCACAAACCATTTAAGGGTAAGATTTCTAGCTAGAACAAAACTAGCAGTGAATTAATAGAGGAAGTTACCCAGTATGTGAGGAGAAATCAAGCATTCAATGGATTAATTAGTTCTCTAGTGTCAAACCAAGATGAATCCTAGGCTTTTAGCATGTGTTCACATTAGGAAAAAAATAGAACATATTTTTCTTAAATTTCATGTTGAGAAGCAACACCCTAGTTCTGTTCATGTGCAGATCTACTCATACATCACCCAAACCACAGGAGAGATTTAGTATGATCTCCTCTCACAGGTGACTGAGGTGGCTTAACCTGTCTGTGTGACAGTTGCCTGTAAACATAAAGACTTGAAGTGTCTGCTCATGAACATCCTGAGAACCTCTGTCATTTTCACAAAATACTTTTCCATGCTTTTTCTTCCAAAATCAGACTTGGTTTTAATTGCCAGATCAAGTTTTCAATTTTATATGCCAGAGATTTAGTTTCTAGAAAAAAAAAATAGATTCTTAGAATCCTAGAGCGGTTTGAGTTTGAAGGAACCTTTAAATGTCATGTAGTTCAATCTTCAATTCAAAAAATTTCAACTAAAAAAAAAAGAAAAAAACTTTCTGAATTAGAGAATAACTATTAATGTAACCCCAGATGAGTGAAAAACTCAAAACATTAAAAAGGATTAACATAAAATCCCTTTCTAAACACAGGTGAAAGTTAATTTTTATGTTGACATAAAAAATTTAGAAGAACTCACACTTTTCCTTGGACATGTCTAGTTCAGAAAAAAAATTTTTCTTTTCCCAATCAGTCTATTTAATGGCTATATTTAACTAGGTAACTTATTTGGGGTCATACATTTGTGCTGTCTCCAAAAATTACTCTCCCTGTTCCAGTATCCCATGCATCCCAGTTTGAATCATTGCAAATGCTGTAGTCTAAATCACCTAAGACATTTCTTCACGATGCTGTGTGAAACTAAGACTTAAATATGAACCCATAAGTATCTCTGATTTTTCTCATCTCAACCTAAGGCAAAACAATGCTTCTGTCTGACAGGACTCAGAAATTAATGATATGACAACATCATTAACCTGAGACATTGAGGATGTTGTCTCTTTTCCCACTATTCCCACTGTCCCTGCTCCACCTTCAAGAGCATCCTGCTGAGAAATAATCCTGCGTTCATTTTCTTTCAGCCTTCCCTCCTCCCTCCACTCTTCCTCTAGAGTTTATGCTCATTCTCCATGAAGGTAGAGCTATTCAGAGACACTGACCAGAGGACTCTGCTCCTGCCTTTACACCTTCATAGACTGTCCTTCTCTAAATCTTACACACTCGTCTTGACTTTAAATCTAGTCCCTCTTCCAAACACAAATTTACTGTATTTTTCAGTTTCCCACTCAACAGGAAGCCCCAGTTACCATGAGAGTAACCAGGCATGACAAGAAGTTTGGTTCCCCTTCCAAATGAAGTCTTTGCACTTCCTGACAGCTCACACTGTAAGAGCAGTTGTTACAAATATGAAAGAGGACTTTACTTTTGGATATTAAAACTGAAAGATCAGGACATATTCTCTCAGTCTAAGACTCAGAAAATCCAGTCTCCAAGCCCCTAGTCAGAAGAACCTCCCCTCACCCTGCCATGGCTATTAAACCTGTGTGAACATCAGCATCTTCTCTCACTGTTCTGTCCTGCAGTGGGTCACTGCCAGACCACAGCCAAACACTCCTTGCATTCGAAGACAGCATCTCTATTCCAACTGGCTTTTGCCAAGGGAAATTGAAAATAAGTTGGAATATACTTCTATGGTAGTTCCTACTCCATCCACCCAATAAACAAGTGATTTGCCAGTCCTGTTGTTAACACAGAACAGAAAACTCAAACTTACTTGGGATAACAACCAGTTGGGTCCCCGTTCCAAATGTGGGTTTCAGGTACCCCTGGCTGGCACACTGGTGTCAACCTCTACAAAAATGTGGGCAGGTTTTCTCAAAATGCATACTGACAACCAGGGCAGAAGACAATCTAGAGCAAGGGTAACTTAAGGGAATGATGATGAAACATGCTGATTTAAGACACCATCAAAGTACCAAATAAATGTGCTAGAAAATTATCAGGATCAGAAGCACAGAGATCAAATAAAAGATGTTCATTCCTTCACTGGTTACAATTGTATGTTACATATTTTGAGGCAATACAAAAACAATCTGCTTTGTCATCTGTAACATCACTCCAGTTCCCTAAGCCATGCAGTTAAAGACCATAGCCTTTCAGTTCATGTTTTCTCCTGAATATTTACTACCCTTGATCACCAGCAAAGTTTTTTTCCTGAATGTCAGCATGTGTCCTTCTCCACCTCCATAATTCACATGATCCAGAAAATCTTTACAAGGACTCCTTTTGACCTTGGTTATAGTTCTCTCCTTACAAATTTCAGTTACACACTGTGACCCTGTCCAGGTCTTAAAGCTTCACAGGTAGTTGCAAAAGCAATCTGAGCCTTCTAACTCTGCTGCTTGTGGATTCACATATTGTCATTGAGCTCTGCAGGAGCCAGAGCAAGTTTTTACACTTGGCCTTGCAGCTGTGACAGCTCAGCAAACCTGGATTTAAGTCCCAGTCACAAACAGAATCCACTTGCAATACTTGTGGATAATACAGTGTCTGTACATCAGACAGGCCAGGTAAAGAGCAAACCAGTTCCCATTCCAATAGTAATATAAAAATGTTATAGTGTAAGGTTTCTTGGTGTGATTTTCGTATGAGCAAAGTGATAATCATTCTAAATGGATATTTTCTAAATCAAAGAACCGTAGAGCGGTTTGGGTTGGAAGGGACCTTTAAAGGTCATCTAGTCCCACTCTCCTGCAAAGACCAGGGACATCTTCAATCAGATTTCTCAGAGCCCCACCCAACCTGACCTTGAATGTTTCCAGGAATGGGGTGTCTACAACCTCTCTTGGCAGCCTGTGCTGATGTGTCAACACTCTCCCAGTAAAAAAAAATTTTTTTAACTCTAGTCTGAATCTACCCACTTCTAGTTTAAAACCATTACTCTCCACTCTATTGCTACAGGTTTGTCCCCATCTTTTCTGTAAGCCTGAAAGTACTTACTAGTACTGAAAGGCTGAAATAAGGTCTCTCTGGAGCCTTCTACAGGCTAACCAGCTCCATCACTCTCAGCCTGTCCTCACAGGAGAGCTGCTCCATCTCCCTGATCATTTTTGTGGCCCTGCATCCACTCCCACAGGTCCATGTCTTGCCTGTGTTGGGGACCCCGGAGTCAGCTCTGCAGGTGGGGTCTCACCAGAGCAGAGCAGAGGAGAATCACTTCCCTCAGCCTTCTGGACATGCTGCTGGGGATGCAGCCCAGGACAGAATTGGCTTTCTGAGCTGTGACTTCACGTCTCTGTCTTATGTCAAACAACGTAAATATTATAAACATTCTTGTGTTTCAATGCATTCTATCTGTCATATAACCTATGGCTTTTCTTGAGGCCAGTGGAAGTGGCATGGATAGATCCTTAGGGAAGAACAAATCCACATGACCGACTTGGTGATGAGCAAAACCAGGCTTTGTCTTAGTTGATCCCAGGACTGCAAGAGAGGGAGGAGCACTGAAAGCACATCCCACCTGCAGGTGCCTATAGGAAGGGCTGCTTGGACACCTGCCTGAGCTAAATCCACTGGTTAAGGTAGGCTACAATGCTATTCACAGCTGCCGTTCCCCAGATCTTGGTGTCTATCCACAGCAAAGTTGCAAATTAGTAAAAAAGTCAGGATAAATGTACCTGGCAGAACCAGAAGTCTTGTTCCAGATCCAAATGTGAGTTTGTAATTACTTCCATAGTCACACAATAGCACAGGCCTCTACAATATCCAGAGCAGTATTGAATGGAGCCTTCAACAAAAATGTACTCCACCAAAAGGAGTCCTCTTTATCTCTGATTAGACAGATACATTTGTCTAGGGCTTTTTTTTCTTACTGGCTTTCTTTTAATGTGTTATTTTGTGTCTTTCAGATTCCCAAACACCTGTTCCTTAATGTTCCCCTGCATCTCATTTTCCCCATTGTTTCCAGAAAGCCACCTGCATCACAGCTTCTCTTCTTCATCTAATTCCTCATTTATTTAGTCTGCCAGTCAGATTCCTCTCTCAAAAATTAGTTTATTTACTGTTACTTCACAGCCTAGGGGCTGATGGTGCCGTGCAACCTCCATAATCTCATTCTCTTGGATTTCCCATGTGAATTAGTCAAGAGTGATTCTGGATCAAATTTGCCCTTTAGTTTTTCAGTAGAAAGCACTTTCTGATGTGTAATTTCTTTGTGACAGGGACACCATTGCTTATTCTGCCATTAAACAATGAGGTTTTAGGATGCATTAGAGAAGCTCCAGCAGTGTGACCAGAGCAAGATCTGGAGCATTGCACACAAGTATGACCACAGTGGTATATCTGGAGGCATGTAAATAAACTCAGGCAAAGTTTTGATTTCTAGCTCCTTCAGCTTGCTGATGGCTCCATATGAACTTGGGATTCTCATTTGTCTCAGATACTTTTAATGGGGTCAGGAGGGTCATTCAAAATAAGAGCAATTTCCCCAGGGGTTTTCAGAATTATCACTTTCTTTATGCTGCCACTTTTTTTAACTTTCAGAATTAAATCATATTGAAATTATCTTAATAATTGCTAAAATTTTAAGAAGTTGAAAAATTGCTTTTCAAGAGGAAACTCAACTGTTATATATTAAAGAATCCTAAATTTATTTTTAAGAAATTTGAAAAAGTTAGTAAATTTACTTAAGAAATTGATATCTTGGGACCTGTCTTTCTTTCCCTTTTACAAAGAGTTTCAGACAAGAGAAAAGGTGTGGAGGACTTTTTTTAGAAGCTATGAAAGCACAATTTTTTCATGCTTTTTTGTTCAGAAAAAATACTTTGTAGTCAGGATCACTTTTCTATCCTTCCACCAAAGTCATTCAGTAGCTAACTTTGTTTCTTGCCCTATTTCCCCTCTGTCCAGACATCTATTCCATTCCTGATTTTAAGGTTTTCACATTTTTCTTGAACAGTTTCAGATCCTCATTTTTAATGTGCTCAAACTATACCTGGATGTTGAAGGTCAAGGCAAATTCCCAGTACTCAACACTACCTGTCTGTGTTTATAAACTTGGTATGATTCTCAAGGCTAAGCTTGTTTCCTGAGCTTCCTGAGTGTGCTGTATTTATATAATATCTCACAGTGACAGAAACCAATCTCCTCCATTACAGCTTGAGAATATCCAGAAACCCAGTGTGTTGGGGTTTTTTTGCATTCTCATACAATTATAAGTCTGGTTATCTCAAAGTACCTGTATTTCAAAGTCTTTTTTACATGTTGTAGCTTTATGAAACCGGTCTCACCACTCTGTATTTTGCCGGTTCATGTTGGCTTTCACCATTTCTGTTTGCTTCTCTAGCTGAGGAGTTTGATTTAGGAACTCACTTCCTATTGTCTCTTCAAGAAAAATCCTCTTTTGCATGTAAACCTTCTGCTATGGCTAGTTCATCACTGAGAATAGGGAGGGGAAAATATGTATGCAGCCACGGAAATCACTTGTTTTTATGTCAGTTAAAAATTTATAATCCTGTGGCTAATATAATTTGAGGTGACAAAATAGGCAAAATAACTTGTAAACTTGAAGAAGTAATGCCAAGAGGAATCCCATCCAAGAACTCAGACATACCTGGAGAAACCATGAGTTTGGTTCCAGATCCAAATGTAAGTTTGCCATATGTCCCAGTATGGCACTGTGACACAGTGCTTTGCAAAATGGTACACTGGGATGTACCTGTGCTGGATGAAGACTTGAGAACATGACAGTGCAAGATTTTTGTTGGAAGCATCTTACCAACATTATTGACCACCACCTCAGCACCTACAGTGAAAGAAACACTTCCTTCAGCCACATTCCTCTGCCTGGTTAATTTATAATCTGTTTATTGCTTCCTCTGTCTCCGCACAGCAGCAGCAGCATTTGTCCATCACCATGTTCAAATACAATTTTCCAGACTCTCTTTAGAACCTCCTGACTGTTGCTGTTGAGTTTCACCAGGCTGTGCTACCTTTCTGCTCTCTTCTCTCTAAATGTTCTCCCTCCTTTGCAGGTTGTACTTCAGGTTATAATAATCTTTACTTAGAACCATAGAATCACAGAATTGTTTAGGTTGGAAAAGCCCTCTCAGGTCATCAAGTCCAACTCTTAACCCAGCACCACCATATTCACCCCTCTAAATCAAGTAATTGAATAATTTAGAGTGCCCAAATACCTGCTCCCAAATTGCATAACTCACAGGAAAGCTCCTCAGCTCATCTCATTACCATCACTGCTCTGTGGACCGTGGTTCCGGCTCTACAGTTCCCAGCAGACACACCAGTAAGACACAGATCACTGTTATTGCTTGTTGGCAAGAGTCCGAACAACATTTTGTTACTCTTTTGCAAACATTAACCTTGGATTTGAGTGGATTGAAGATTTCCACTGGACTCAATGGCCCAAATTTCAGAAATCTTACACATTTTCTTGCATTTTTTCTTACACATCTCTGCTCTTGAATGTCACTTGTTGGTTGCCACTTTTCCCCTGCTTCCTTTTCCCAGCATGGACACATTTCTAGTGCACAGTGGTTAAGCAGAAAGTCTACCTCTTCTTTCCGGGGAATATTAAACCCACCCTAAATTGCTCCACAAAGTCACTCTCCTGTTATTTCTGCAGCTGAAGAACAGTATTGTCTATATTGAATCCCCCTTGACTCAGAGGAGAGACAACTCACCTGGGTTAATAAGGAGTTTGGTTCCACTCCCCCAAGTGACTTTTTCCCACTCTCCAGAACCAGGACTGTGTGACAACTCATTACAAAATGGCCCTCTTCATGCAGCCCCCTCAGGGGCTGTTGGAGGTCTGGGATATATTCCATCCTGGATCTGCTTCAGAAAGAGGCTACAAACTCCCAAACACATTTCCATACATCTCCTCTAAGCTCTCTTTGCCAAACACCTTTTACTTTGTTCAAATATGGGAATAACAAGATCTGATTAAGGGCACTAAACACGTCAAAGTTGGAAGAACTTACCCCTCAACTATCAGGGAACATTTTAGGATCCCTGCCCAAAAGGTTGGTTGTACTGGAATGGCAAATGGATGAAAATAAGAACCTGAATCCAGCCTAGGCTCAGGGTCACTGATGTAGTCCACCTTCCCAGAAGCCCAGACATCCAAATGCAGCAGGCATCTTACAATACCAGAGGTGCTCCACTATTTAAATCATTGCTCTACATTTCAAGTAGGCAATACCTTTTACTGCCAAGCCACAGGACAACCCCAGGACAGAATTGTTGGATGAGATAGCAACTCAATTGCTCCACAAAGCCACTCCACTGTTCTTTCAGCAAAGGAGAAGCACCCAGGGCTGTGTGAGATTACATGTGGATGTAAGTTTGAACAGCACCCCAGTAAAATAGGTGAACACATACAAACTGTTTCTTACTTGGTTTCACAAGTAGTTTTGTCCCCTTTCCAAAGAAGACTTTATAGGCATCATTCACACAGTGAGAAATGAGCCAACAAAAACCACCCTTGAAGACATCACTTCCACATCTACAAATACAGTTTATCGATCCAATAATTGAAAACTGATCAAAAAATACAGCACTTGCTTCATGGAAAAATGGGGCCATGGGTATTTAAGTGCCTAATCCACCTTCTACTGCTCCATGAGTTGCTCTGTAATGTGGGATATTCAGAGGAAAAGAAGTGAAGCAAGGTAGACTTTCAAGCCCGTCTAAAATTCATTACACTACAACATTCGTGTCATATAATAATGACCTAAAGTCAGTGAAGGATTCTTTAAAAAATAAAGAAAAAAAAAAGGTAAATTCCCTAAATTTTGAAGAAAGGAAACCATATTCAGTTTCCTCTAGGTTTGCCCAATCACTTGCATATACTTACAGCATAAAGTGTCCAGAAAGTTTTTCAACACACACTGAAACTGCAGTTGAGATTTCATCCCTTTTTAAATGTTTTTAGCTTCCCTTAGTTTTTGTTTGAATCCTCAAGTCTAAACTTCTGTTCCTCATTTCATTCAATTCACTATTGCATACTGTGTATAAAAATTCTTTAGTGCCCATAATTTCAGTGCAGTTACAACGTTTTATCAAATCAGCTGTTTGTTTCATGAAGATTGATATGTGGACCTCCTTTCTTTGTACATACTTCTGTCCTTCTCCACTCTGTGTGTTTGAATAATTTATCTGTTCTGTATCAGTAAATCTGTGCTGGTCACCACAGCTTCTAGAGCTGCTTCAGCAGAGAGGGAAACAGACTTGTGAATTGATATGTGGCATTGCTGCCTGCAGCATGCCCCTATCTCAGAAGAGAGTGAGGGGAGAATCCCTCATTTAGATTCACCTGGACACTGGGAAATACCTCTGAGGAAGCCAAAGCAATGGGAAACACATAAAGACAAGACCTTGGGGCTTCTGAAGACTTTCATTATTATGTTCCCAAGACTTTTAACACTAAACAATAAGCAAAATGAGAAAAATTAAGGAATTCCAACTTCCAGTGCAACCGGTTATCTATGGGCTCCCACTGAAAGCACAGTTCCCTTTCCAGAAGTTTGCTTCTCTGCACCATACAACTTTTGACGTGCCTAATCACAAAGAAATGTGATTAGGTCCTGAAAATGCCTTTATGGGAAGCTATTGCACAGCTCTCTGATGCAACAGGCTGAAAAGCCATGCTGTTACCAGAACAACAGAAAATTGGATCCTGAAACTATGTTACAGCTACAGGTCTTTGTACACGTGTGAATTTTTGAGCATTTACACCACATCAAAAACTCTCCTAATGGTTTATATCACTGGTATTAAATGAAGCAGCATCTCTAATCTCTGTCCAAACTGCTTTGTCACGCACAAAACACCTGTATTTACAGGGCACTCCAGAGGAGACGCAAGGATTTTTGACAGGGGAGACATAGGAAAGCTGGACTGACAGTGAGAATTCTCTGCCATGGAGAGAGAAAACCAGTCTGATGGCACATGTTCCCCAGGGATCAGGGAGCTTTAATAGAATCAGGCACCTGGGCCTGGCCAGTCAGCAATTCTTGGGCATCCCCAGGAGCTTCATCCCACTCCCAAAGGGGTCCTTATGGGAAGCTTTGTTGCCCACACACAGCTTCCCAGAGCAACACAAACTCTTCTGTGTACAGGGACATCAGAGAGCCAAAGGACCACTGGATCCACTTCAGTGTGAATGGGAACAGGTCTCCAAAGTGAAGTGTCAGGTCCCTGTGACATACACACACCCAGCCATGCTCAGAAGGAAGAAAAATATGGGAATGGACAAGCAAAGACACTTTTTCACCATAATAGAGCACTTGGGAGCACAAGGTAGGGGGACGTGGGAAAACCAAGTCCAAGGCACACCCAGGGAATTGCAGGTGAGCCAACATTGGGCTTCCCAAAACTGTGCCACTTAAAACAACTGATGGGAATGAAGCAATTCCAGTTTCCAGGACAGGGTATTGCTTACCTGGAAGGACTGAAAGCACCGTCCCCTTCCCCAGAGTGACTTTGCCTGCAACATTTACACCCTGACACATTTCATTACAAAAACGTCTCTGTGAGCCCTGCACAAGATCTCAAGCACAAAGCACCTGCATCCAGCATCCAGGCACCAGCAAAGCTCACAGACACAACAGGCTCTTGTCCCATGACATTTCCTGAAATAAGGCAACATCTATTCCCCAGCTCCCCTGCACATTTCTGGAAAGCATTTCCCTTTGCTTTCCCCAGTTTTTAGGACCCATGAGACATAACTCCAGCCCATGGCAAGGCTTTCCCAGAATCAGGGAGACCTACTCCTGTGCCAGGATCTCATGGAAATTCCTCAGCTTTGAGTTTTGGTGGGTTCCAAAGGGGATTGTGAGACCAGTTGATGCCCATGGAATTGGGCACATTTCTGGCACCACAGACCCAGATCTATTTGCTGAGGAAGAAAAAGCAGGCTGGGAAAGAAAAGACAAATCAGCAGATTCTGTTAATATCCAAGAGATGTCTGTTCCAATCAGATAAATGTAAGTGCTCAGGGAGGTGGAAGGGGAGGACAGGGATAAAGGAGCACACAAATTCCCACCAGCTGGGCAGCAGTTGTACTCACTGGGCTTCACAGCCAGGCATGTCCCTGTCCCCAGTATCAGTTTGTAGCTCCCTGTGTTCACACAGTCCTTCACCCCCTAGCAAAAACCATCATCTCTCCTGCCAGTTACTCCTCCAGGCGATCAGCTCCTTCACAGACGTTATGAAACTGGGAATAAGTGCAAGCTTGGGAAGAAATCCCTTGGCATCGTCATCTGCAGTAGGGGCGACAGTTGGGATTGTGCTGCACACAAGAGCATTGTTCTCTGTAGAGCAAAGGAGAAACACCCAGGGCTGTGTGAGACAGAGCTATCAGCATCCAATCCTGATTTTCACAGGTGTGGATGGGATGAGTTGTCTGTTCTGAGAAAGAGGGCTCAGAACTTCTGTCTGCTTATGTGAAAGGAGAGAACAGAAGCTGGCAGGGGTAAGTAGAAGGATTAAATACACAGCTTTGTTGAGCCAAAGTCCCTTCTGCTGTTAGAGGAAAAAGAGCAAAATTCCTCAGAAATGGAATCTGCCTCCCTCCACTATCCAAACACTATCTGTTGACCCTAAAACCTTTCCAGAGGGTGGAGAAGGAAAGAGCTTGAAAACTTACTGGGATATATTCTCAGTTGAGTTCCACCTCCAAAGACAACCTTGCTACCATAGTCACACGGTGTTTGTCTTCACAACAAAAACCCTGTCGGTCCCTCTATGGGCTTATTCCCTGGAAAGCTGTGCTTTGCTGTCTGAGGGCTTCTTTTACAGCATCACAACTGCTTGATCCCTTTCAGCTCTGGCAGAGATGACCCCCAAGGGTGTTTTTGTCCCATGCAGAGAAAAAATGCAGAATTATGATCACAACTGCTCGCTAAGCCCTAGGAAACTGGCCCTAAAATGAGTGATCTTCTCTTTGAGCTTCCTGCACACACTGTGCAGAGTCAAAATGTCTTTCTTTCTCCGGACTGCTCTCTGTCTCTCACTCCCCTCCCATGTACAAACTCCATCCCTGTGCAGACCACTTTCCAACACAACTCAAGTGCTTTTCTCCAAGTAAGGGATGTAACTTTCCTATCCTCACTCCTCCAAACTGTGTTTCTACCTACCAGGTGTCACCTTCAGTTGCGTCCCACTCCCAAAATCAACTTTCCAGCTGATGCTGAATTCACACTGTGACTCTTCCATGAATGGAAATCACAAGCGGCTTTTACTCTAGAAAACAGTACAAGATTTCCCACAGAGATCAAGGTGGAAAAAAATTATATGGCCCTTATCACACACCTCTGACCCCCACATAGAGATACATCTCCAGTGCCATTTCTCTGACCTCTCCAGGTAAAAACAATCAGGAAACACATACAGAGGGAGTTTCAGCCATGTGCCCAGGCAGGCAGGCAGATAAGAAAGGGTCACCTCCTCTGACGGGGTGACCAGTTCCCTCTTTCTCCCCCATTTTTTAGCCAAAGGGACACTGAACAGGGATCTGCTCACTGGTTTTCACACAAAGTCTACTGCCAGGCTCAAAAGGGAGTCTGACAACACCTGTCCCTGCAAAGTGCCACAGCAGGGATAACTTTATCAAAACCTCGCAGCTACCAGAAAAGAAACACCTAAAAGACACTGACATTTGGCTTTCCCAGCAGAGTTTGATAAAATAGTGAAAGACAAGGGAAATCGCTAATTCCTGAGCTACAACAACATAACCCTCCACCCCTCAGGCTGACAGAGAGCTGCTCTCCCTCCAACAGGGTCCTTGCCCACAGGGGCTGCTGGGTTTCCTGGAGCACCTTCAGGAGCAGCAAGGGCTGCCAAGGGCACAGCGGGTGAGACACAAGCACTTCTCTCAATCTCATGGATCGATTTGCCTTTGCAAAGAGCTTCCCGCTCCTTCCCAAATATAAACTTTCTGCCTGCCCTGCTTCTCCCCCAGGAGCTCACAGCTTTTCCATTCTCAGAGAGAGGACATGGGATTCTGTGTGCTTACATGAAGGCTTCCCAAAATTTACACCCCAACATTATTGCCTCTGACATTTCTGCATTTCCCTGCAGGGCTAAAATAGATGTTTGAGAAGACTTACAAGGTGTCACATCTCACTTTGTCCCATCTCCAAAGGTGGGTCTGATCCCATTCAAAGCCATCACAGCAGTGGTCTCATCTCCCTGGAGCACAGAAGCTGTTGTTGTGGCTGACAAGGAACTTCCTAGCAAGGCACAGGTCACATATTTCCAAAAATCAAACAGACCTCTAGTTGGGATTAATTCTGGGTAAGCACAGCCCCATTAAAGACTACACTGGGAGCATTCTGAAAGCATGGGATAGCAGAGAAGGCATTTCAGGTGTGGAAAGGTAAAACTAAAGAATGAATATAAAACCAGTCACATCACAGGAGAAGAACTGGGAAGACCAATAGCAAGGTGCACACTCACTGGGCTGGATAGACAGTCTGGTCCCTGAGCCAAAGGTCACCTTTCTGGAACTGTAGCCATCACACAGCGTTTCCTTCCATGACAAAAAGCCCAGCAAGCCACTACAGAGAAGCACTTTTCCCCCAGTATTTGCCAAAGGCTGGGGAAACACAAACCCTTGTGTCTGTATCCTACACCTCTGACTTCTCTTCAGGAGCTTAAGGTGCATAAGAGCAGCAATACAGCAAGACGAGACAGCCCAGAAAGAAGAAGCAGGAGCAGAAAACATACTTGGCAGAACATGCAGCTTCGTCCCTGGCCCAAACTGGAGTTTTGCTGTGTTGCTGTTCACACAATGTGATACACTGATACACTCCTTCCATAACCGAGGGTTCAGCCTGTCTCTCACCCCCTCTGGTCTCCTTTGGACAGAAGAGGGACAAGACCCTTAGATAGGAGATGGCATTTCCCTTAGGAACTGCAACAGCAAGAGGAGGGAAAGATAAAACCTCAGGGCTCACTTGCTCAGGCTGTTGCAAAATGCCTCTCACTGACTGGCACTGAGACATGGTGCCCCAAGGGCTTGGTGTTGGTCTGGTGTGCAAAGGAGAAAAAGCACACTCTGGCCATGTGTTTTCTAGTGCAACCCCAACGTTAACTTTCCCTGAGAGCTCAGTTTACCTTTTTTCTTCTGTGTGGTTGGCCTGAGCTGCTGCTGGAGCACAGCCCCAGGAGAGAATTTTTGGATGAGATTGCAACTCTTGGGTATGGACCCACTTTGCAAGACGGCGACTTGAGTCCCTGAGTCAAAGGTGAATTGGAGGCTGTTGTCACAACAGCAGAGCACTTGACAGAAACCCAGAGTTGGCTCCTAGCTGGAAGCTACAAGACCTCCCCCACAGGGACTGTCCTGGCAGCCGCCAAACTTACAAGACCCCTGGGAAGTGGAAACCTGCTGCATTCCTGCAAGTGGGGAACAATCTTACTTATTTCGTTTTTTTGGGGGTCTTTCCACTTCTGTCTGCCTGCACAGCAAGATTAGTTTCATTCTTTCAATATCCACCCCTTACCCAAAATGAAACCTCCAGGAACACCATGTCCATATCTTGTGTAGTAGCTGGGATCCTCCTGCTGGAAAGCACAAGAGCACTTTTACATAGTACCTGTGTTCTCCTTCTGCAGTGAAAATTGATATGGAAATACGAACTACATCTACAGTTTACTCCAGTGGACTCTCAAGGACTTTTGACAAAGGACACAGAGGAAAGCTGCACACTCACTGGGCTGGATGGACAATCTGGTCCCTGAACCAAAGGTCACCTTGCTGTAGCCAGAACCAGTATCACACAGCATTTCCTTCCCTAACAAAAATACCAAAAAGCCACTGCAGAGCAGCACCTCTCCCCCACCCATGCCCATGCTCACAGGGGCAGCAAAGGGAGACAGTGCTTTACACTGCATCACGTACCTCCCAGGGATGCAGTGGCACAGCACAGCCTTCCCATGGGACACCTGGGACATTTGGGAGCAGCCGAAGTGTGGCCACTTTGTCCATCCCAGGCAAACTGAGAGCAAGAAGGGTTATTTTGGGCATTCCTTTGTTTTTAAAGTCCATCCCTGGATGTGGGCACACAGAGATGACCAAACACCCAGCCAGGATGCTGGTCTCAACCTCCCAAAGGATGGCCTCAAAGAGAACAGAAAGCACGGAAGCAATGTTGGACTTACGTGGCCAAACAGTGAGTCCTGTTCCAGAGCCAAAGACAAGTTTATAATCAGCAAATCCTGCGTTCACACAACATTTCCTCCCTTATCAAAAACTTTCCCCACCATTTGTCCATGCTAGTCACCCACATCTCCACTAGATAGTGCTGAATGTCATTAGCAGTGACAGCCCTAGGAGAAGAACTCCCCCCCAACTAGTTGCAGGATCAAGGACACAGTTGGACCTGTGGATATAAACCCTATTTAGGAGCACTGTTGCTTCTACTCAAAGCCAAAACCTGTCTTGGAGAAGAGAAGGTGGCACAAAACCACATAGCTGAAGGACCACAAGCCCAGAAAGGGTATTCTGGATATCCTAGTGGGCAGAGGACAGTTTTGCCTGAAATGGAGGGAGACTACAAGAAAGCAGTTGCACTTACTATGAAAACCTTGAAGTCACGTTCCCTTGCCAGTTGAGAAATTGTGTCATAGTTCACACAGCTCTTTTCAGTTCAAGAAGAACATAAGTTCATCCACACCCTGAGAGAGAAGAGCAACCCCTCTGGCATGGCCATGGCAAAAAATGTCCTGACCAAATGAGTTTAGGACCCCACACTGCAAATCTGAAAGGAAGGATGTAGATTACTGACAGGGTAATTGAAGACATATCTTAATTAGACTTATCTTCAACTCACATATCACTTGTATGATTTTTTGTGTCTTTCTTTTTTATATATACATCACTGAGCAAAAAAATGGTTTAAACCTTACTTTGTTTTACTCTTAGCATCATTCCACTTCCAAAGGTGAATTTGTTTCTGTAGCTATTTACACAGTATTTGTCTTCAAAACACCTTTTTTTTCTCCTCCAGTACATTTTTAGGTTCCGCTTGACATCTTTTTAACTTAGTCTATCTGACTAAATTCCATTTCCTTTAAGGACTTTTCCTAATTTCCTAATTTTTCTCTTTCAGTTTGGACAGAGATGTCCACTTACTGCAAGTTTTGTCCTTTGTTCATGCAAAGAAATGCTGAAGCAAAACTCCTCCTTCAACATTAGAGCAACATTTAAAGCAGAAATCTCCCCCTGGACCTTCCTGCACAGCTTCAAAACATATTTCTTCTGTCCCTAAAACAAACAATGCGCTGCCTGTTCCAATCTCTTTCCATGGCAGTGCGACCTCTGTCAAGGAGTGAAAATCTGGATGTACACCTGTCTGATGTAAACCTTCAGAAGCAGGAGCAGTAGAGCTCTCCCATCTGAGAAGGAACTGCTTCTGGGAATTAATGAGGATATTGCCCAGGTTCTGGGCAACGGAAATAAAGGGACAATGAGAGGTCTGCAGGTCTGGGAGATTCTGGGAACATGCAGTAGTGAAGAAAAAGACTCACAAATGTTACAGCTCTCAATGACACTCACGGTACAGGAAAGTCCAGTCCTCCAAATAGATGTTTACCACTATAATGTTTTCAATGCTATCCTGGAAAGAGGAATTAGGATTTCCTATCCTTAACTCCTCCAGGCTTTCTGCCTACCTGGTTTCACTGTGAGTTGTGTCCCACTTCCAAAGGTCACTTTCCAGTTGGATGCTGAATTCACACAGTGATACATTCCTTAACAAAAACCACACACAACTTTGGGTCCACACAAGTATATGTGTTTTTCAAAAGAGTTCAAGAGGAAAAGCAGATGTCACCCTTGTCACATACATTTGACTCTAAATTAGGATCTCTTTCTAGCTACATACGTCTGATCTTTCCATAGAAATTCAGATGGAAACAATTCTGAATGCAGTAGAAAACCAAGCCCAGTTACCTCTCAGCATAATGTAGCTGAAGTTCTTGGAGAGTCTTTAAGTAGAATAATTTTTGTCATGGTTAAGAGACAGGAGAACCTGAGCCTTGTACTTATAATGTGAAACAACTATTTGCTTTAATATATACCTGATTTCAGAATCAGTTTTGTGCCTGTCCCAAAGGTGAGTTTCCAGGAAGACTCGGTTATCCCACAGTAATCAACTTTTATACAAAAATTGTAAATGAGAGAAGCCTCAGCCTTTAACAGCCAGAACAGGCTGATAGACATTTCAAAATGGGATGAAATTTCCACCACTTTTTAAAAAATTAACATAGCTGTTTCCAAAACTTCTTACGGTCTAACAAAGGGCTCAGACAGATCAGCCTGCTAGTCAAGCTCAAAAGCTAAGCAAGGGACTAGATCCATAAGAGAAAGAAGACAGGAAAAATTAAACAGAAGGAAACTTACAGTGAAAACCAACCTAAGGTCCTATTTTTACTTGTTTATTTAGTCGTCAATGAAACCAGTGAGGGATTCAAACCCAAGTCCCAGCTCTATCCAATCTTTTTAACAAACAAAGGTTATTCATGACCATTAATCTCAAATACATTCCCCTGCAGTGTATCTCCTGGCTGACTGACTGCTTGCACAATACGAAGACCATTCACTAATTTTCAGCAGAAGAGCAATTTCCAAGCTTTTCCACTCCAGCAACAAGACAAAGAAGATAAAAACTAACTGTTCAGAATATGATCTCCTTCCCCATGCCCTCTTTTCTTGATATTGAAAAGAAGCTTTTCCCTCTGTATTTTAAGGAAGATCTAACAAAAGACCTAAAAGATTCTGCCTGTCCTAACCATACTGGTGAAGAGATACCTACTGGGCTTTATCAGCAACCTGGTTCCTCTTCCAAAGGTCAGTCTCGCTGCATATCCTAAATACACACAGCCAAAAGCTCCCTTACAAAAACCCCTATGCCATTCTGCACTTCTCAGGTTCTATGGCAGCAGACGTTATTTGTAATTGACATAAAACTGTATGTGCAAAACACCGGTTAGAGATTCCCACAAAATGAAGGCTGGGTTGTCTCTTTTCTGTGTACTCTCAGGTCTCATGTCAATTCTTTTAACAGTTCAAGAAAGATGATGTGCGCTGAACAGGGAATGCTTTGGCATAGAAGAAATAAACTAAGACTCTCCCTGAAGAAATCATACAGTTAACAGTCATTTTCAAAGCTGTGCATTGGAAACGGAGAGAAACATTACCAGAAGTACTTCATTCCCCAGTCCTGATGTTTTGCAGGGAATGATGTAACTAGGTAGTCAGAGTGTCTGGCAAGAACACCTGGCCCAGAATGTCAGAGGACCAGAACTTCTGCAGGCGCTTCTATCTCTATAAATGCATATTAAATCACTTTTTTTATAGGACAGAGACTTGACAATTCTCTGAAAAGCTGTTTTCTCCTTTCTGCTTCTTGATCATGTAATTCCACACATGGGGAGCCCTTGAGGTACTCTTTAAAAGAGATAAATGTGAAAAGCACAAGGAAAATCAATTATTTTATACCGTCTGCAGTATCTCTTTCTACCAAGGAATACCATGAAGGTCAAACAACTTGAGCAATGAGACCACTCTGTAGTTTGGGGAAAGATTTCCATCTCTCTGGCACTCCACTCTGATTTACATGGTTTCCATTCTATTGGGAATCTAGTCCTTGCTTCCTTTGTGTGAGCAGAAACTAACTGTAATTCCTGGAAGGATTCCTCTCATAACAGCTACTCTCCATGAACTCGCAGACCTTATGAAAAACCCCAGATTTCTTCTTGCTGCCAAGTTTACACTAAAGGGTCCAGCCACACTATCATTTCATCCCTGCAAACAGTAAATATGGAAGGAGATAACCCTCCCAGGATAATTACATAAAACCAATTCAAGGCACCAGGTTCTCCATTACTTCTCAAAATACTTTTGTTCACATCATGCGCTTACTTGGTTTAACACTGAGCCTTGTTCCTTTGCCAAACTGCAGCTTGCTGTAGCTGTTTCCTGAATTTACACATCATTTAATTCCTTTGCAAAAACCTTTCCTGTTCTGCAACAAAACAGGGAAACTCCTAATGTGTGATGATTTCTGGACAGGAACAAAGATAATCCCATTCCAGATTTCCTGAAGCCAGCAAAGAATATTTAGGCATATATTTGGCATCACAATAAAATGTTTCCATTGTCTAAGCTACCTGGACAGGAAAACACTCTCATGTTAGCTAAAAACCTCCATTTCTTGTTCCTCACTAAGAGTTCAGGCCAAATATGTTGACTGAAACCTAAGGGAGAGAGAGAAAGAGAACTTGCCCTTGTAGCCAGGTAATTAACCACCCTCCTAATGAGCTTCTGTGATGGATGTGCCCTTTTCAGCTATTCATTGCATATCTAGTATGGTTCCTCATATACTTAAGTGGATGACTTGTTTATGTGAGGTTTTTAGAAATGCAAAAATTAAGATGTCAAGAATGCAACCCAATCTAGTTCTCCTTTCTGCATCCAATCAGGCCATAAATAACTCCTGATTAGAATCCAGATCCAATCAAGTCTGTAGCTGAATTAACCCACACATTGTGGTGCTCACTTAGTAAGAACACCTTAGGTTTCCTCCTATCATTTTCTACATCACCATTTTTGTTACCAGCATCCCCCTACTTGTCTCAATGGCCCTGAAAAAGCTTATGCACTTTGTCAGATATTAGCTTGGAAATGAAAATCTGGTGCTGAAGGCTTGAATACAAACTCCTTTTATAAATTACCTTCTGAAATTGCAAGGGCAGGACAGAAATTAAAAGATACTTGCAGTTACTCTGTCTGTTTATAGTGCTGCAAGCCTCTGGGATGTATTTGAATTCATCATTCCAGCTGAATCTCTGGAGGAAGATCTCCAGGACCAGAACACAAGAACATTTCTCCATTCAGCTCTGCTGAGCACTCAGAAGTCACATGGAATGGACTCTGCTGAATCTGGGAAGTGCCCAAACACTGTTTTGGACTGAAAAAAAATGCTGATTCACTATTGCTGAAACACTTCTTTTCCTGGAAGACTTACTTGGAAGCACAAACACACGAGTTCCTCCACCAAAAGTGAACTTCACATACCCACCAAACACACCGCAAGAAGGTGCTTTGTGTAAACCATTGCAGGATGAATTGAACAGATTCCCAATCACTATTGAATGACAGAGTCCACTATTATCTTTCCAAAATCTGGAGAAGCCTGTATGAAGCAAAATGTCTTTTTGTTCTGATGATTGCAGCCACAGAAATTTACTTTAATTGGTTAAAATTTTGCTAAACTAAATCTTATCATTAATGGCAGTAATTAACACTTTAGTGTCCACATCATTATATATTTTACATCTGTAAAAGCAAACAAATTTTATATTTTACTATTTCCATTTAGGTTCTTTCAGATGAAGCATATCTACAAAAAGACAGTATTTAGTATTGACCCATTTCTCTGCCACCATTATTGTGTCCACATATTAATTATAAGAGAACAAAAAACATTTATCTGAATCATTCCATGCCACTGCCCTTGTAACACAGTACATTTGAGAAAGATTGACATAAGAAAAATCAATATTGAAAGGTTTTACAGCCCTATGGACTCTCACCAGAACATATATCAGATTTCCTAAACCTTCAAGCAGATGAAATGCTTAGAAAATAAGCACATGGTAGTGTAATTATTAAATTATTCACTCTTACTTACTTGGTTTTACAATAATTCTTGTTCCTTGTCCAAAAGTTAATTTCCCAAAGTTTCCTGTGTTCACACACCCAGAAAGTGCTTTACAAAAACCATCCAGAGACAGATTTGCCTTTTTAACTCTTTCTTTCCTAGAAGACAAGCTGCAGAAGTGCAGATGGGAGTAGTAAATTGTGATATCCACAGTTTACTATGGAATGAGACTCATGACTTAACTAAAATCATCACTATCAACCTGTTACACATAACTGTAGGTGTCCCTTACTTTTCTTTTCCCTTTAAATTGGAAACTGATTTCTTTCACAGAGGAGCATTTATCACTCCGTCTTAACTATATAGCTATTTTCAGCCGTAAAAGCATTTACAGGACAATTCCTTACTAAGAAAAAAAACCCAACTGTTTTCATCATTAGTTTATTCCTATTCCTGAAGGGGCAAAGAAAGCTCAGAGTAATGGTATCTGCAGTAATAAAAACTTTAATGGATTTAGTTTCTACTGGTCCCTCCTTTGCTGCAAAACACATGATCAGCTCTGGCTTAAAATTCAAAAGATGTTGGTCCCTGTGAACTTTGCCAAAACATGCTGCAGTAAAATCCTTCCCCTTCTGTGTAAGGATTGTGCAACATCCTTACACAGGAATAGTCTCATCCAAAATATTGAGCTACTGTAGTTGAAATGAAACCTGTTTTGGAAAGTCACCTGCAAAGAAATGCAAGTGGGTACTTCTGGAAAAGATTAAGTTGTTACCTACTCCTGTGTACAGTCTGGTAATCTGCCTTGGGACACGAATCCATGGACAATTATTTTCTGAACACTAAAAATGCTGGTTGTCAAAACAGTACGAAAAACTGTTGGAGGATAAAGACGCTCAGCAATAATTTTTGTCAATAGATTTCAGTGATCAGGGTCAGGCAAGGGCATGCATAAATTCTCCACAACCTCTGACATCCCCGTGCTTTTGAAGCCTAAGTTATATATAAATTAAAAGTCAAATTTCCTGGACTATTGAAAGGTTTAGCACTCACATGCCAATCACAACTTCCATTCCAGAAATTTAGAATCATGCAATTACCCAAATCATCAGTTAAACTCTGGGGAACTGATATTGGACATCTGTAGCCCAGATCTACCTTCATGCAATATTTGGAACCACAGACACTTGCTTCCTAAAGCCTTTTGCAGTTCTTTTAGGCTGACATGGCTTAATTTTATGTGCATTCCTCATTCCCATTTAAGCTCTTGATTTTCACCGCCAAAGTTACACCTAGGCAGAGCTTTACAAAATCTTGGCTATGGAAAGTTCTGATCCACAACAGACTTTCTCTCTACTTATTAAATGCTCTTTCAATTTCTAAATGTAAAACTGATAAAATCTTTAATTTGGAAAAAACCTGACACTCTGAGCTACATGTTCAGGGAAATGAGATGTCTTGAGAGGCCAGGAACACAACCTACACATGTGAGTTATCTCAACTTACTACAGATGTCCCAGTGTCCCTTATAACCAATAGAAAAATATGGGCATTTTCCAAGCACATTATCATCTTGAATATATTACCTCAAAAAAACTCACTTCAAAGAGCAGTGATGAAAATGGAGGCAAAATCCCTCTGGACTGGCAGATTTGACCTTGAATGTTTTATATGAAAGACAGTAAACTGGACTCACAAGTCTGGCAATTTCAAGACGAATATTCACTTATTCTTTAACTGAAAGGTGACATATCCACTAACAGATGGTAGTTGGAAAGCTTGTCATTAAGGGGAAAATTATATTTAAACCCCTAAATCATAGAATCACAGAATAGTTTGATTTGGAATGGACCTTAAAGGTCATCTAGTTCTAATGCCCTGCCTTGGGCAGGGACACCTTCCACTAGTCCAGGTTTCCCAGTGCCCCTTCCAGCCTGCCTTGAACACTTCCAGGGATGGCCAAAGCTCATCCCAGTATCATCAAGCTCAGTTTTGTGATATTTATTTCTGGCACTTATTTGGATGAATGGACAGCTTTGTCTCTTTTTCAAAAATCAGCTTTTCGTGGGTGCCTCTGGAGATTCACTGTGACAAAGAACTTTACCAAAACTGCTGGCAGTAGCTTTTGACTCGAATTTGGTTTTTAACTTTGATGTGTATTCATAGATCTCTCAGGCTATTTCTTCTCAAGGTTGCTAGATCAAAACTCAGTGAGCTCCTGTCTGTCTAGTTTAGCTGTAAACCAAGAGATTTCATGGACCTCTTCTGCCCATCTGGACTTATTTGGAAGTAATTGATCCTACAGAGTTCTGTGTATTTCTCATATTTAAGAAAAAATAACCACTCTTTTAAGGAAAAAAACAAATCAAAAAAAGCTCAGGAGTTCTTATGCTGAGTGTGATTTAGTGTCAGATATATGCCCTTAACAAAAAGTCAGTTGTTATTTGCCCCATGAGTTTTCAGTACTATAGAAAGGAGTGTAAAAAAAAAGTTAATTGTAGCTAAAAAAAAAAATGAGGAGGGGACTGAAATTTCTCATTATTTTTTCATCTTCTGCACAAGTTCTCGTGGGTGTTTTTGAAACTGCTGATGTCCAGAAAAGAAGCATTGTAGGATCTTAAATCCAAATTTTCCTTTCTCAACTATAACCTTAAATCCTGCCGTAGAGGACAAACCACTCTACATGATGTTGATGTTTCTGTCTCTGAACAGGCAGCAGTTTCCAACCACTTTCTCATGTGACACTGGACTGGCAATCATAACGAGTTTGTCCAGTCAGAAAGCAGGTTTGAATTTGCAGAATGACATCAAACTGGAAACATGGGAATCAGTGCCAAGGATCTCAGCTGCTACTCAAAAGTTATATGAACTTGAGTTAAAATCAAATTTAATTAATCAGAATTTTCAAAAATCTAAAATTTAATTTAAAATATAATTAAAACTAAATTAATTGAAGTAGCATTAACTTAAAATTAAGTTTTGAATCTGTGTGTATTGTTCATTTAAATGCACAGGCAATAGTATGATCTAATTTGCTTGTATCCATCCATTTGCAGTGGCTTTTCCCATTTTTTTTTACCTGACTGCACTTTCTGTTCTGAATGCTACCTCTGGGGAGCTACTTCATTGCTCTATTAGGCAATAGCTTTGAAAGCAATCACTATAAGCCAGATTTTACTGATTATCTGCTTTTTATTTCCCCAAATTGGCTATTGTAGTTGGCAGGCAAGGGATCTGTGCTTCAAAAAATCAATTTTTTCACATTCTGGAGTTGCAAATGGGAGCAAGACCCTTGGGAATACCATCCTCGTGTTTCTCCATCTAAACAGGGCAGCTCACCTGAAGCCACTGTCAGCTGAAATCCAGACACGAACTTGAGCGTCTCAATGAACACGCCCACAGCAGCTCAGCCCTTTACAAAAAACCCACCTTGATCCCCTCCTGAAATTTAAAATTTCTATGGCACATTAGGATTTTTAACTATTCCTTATCACGTAGAAGTATCAATAATGTTTATTTTGAAGCAACTATACACTGCGATTACATATTCAAAGCCATGAAAAATCCATTAAGACGATTAGCACCTCTAAAACCAGCCAACATTTCTCTGTATGGTAACAATTGATTTAATGAAATCAAATAATTTGATTTGATTTGATGAAATCAGTAAGTCTGTACTAGGTTCTAAAATAACTGAATATGTGCAGATTTTTCTTAGAGCACAAAGAACATTTATTCAAAACTTTTACTTTTTCCAGGGATGCAACCTTTCTTTCTGTGTCCTACTCCATAGAGAAGAAAAACATTTTGAATGGACTTTCAGGATCAGATGGAAAAAAATCTGGGCATCCCTTCCAGCGTATCTTAGTCCATCACTCCCACTCCAGTCAAGTCTCAAGCACATTTACTTGCAGCAAGTGAGAAAAAGGAAAGACATAGAACAAGCAGCTGATTATATTTTCTTCTTGGTGGCAAGCACAGCAGGAATTGTCTCTACTCAGAGTGACAGTGGCTAAATTAAAGAGTGTTTATGGTTCCTACAGAGCAGTAACTCCCAGCATCACAATGTCACAACACTTCACTAAACAATCCCTTCTTCCTGTGTCAAGATGAGTGTTTTCCTGTAGATCACCACAGCACAATTGGCATTTGGAATTCTTCTTTGAGTGACATTCCTAAAATTACTGTACAGCATAGTGAGGAAAGAGGAAAGGCAGGAGGGAAGAAAGTAAATAAGGAAGAGAGTGACAGAAAGAATGGGGAATTACTATTGTTCAAATTATAAATTCAATGCTGGGAAACCTTTGTGCCTGACCATGCAGAAATGATTTCTATATAAATTCATTAGCTTTCCAGGCTGCTCTCTGTGTGCAATTCCTACTGCAGTCAAAGACTTTCAACAAAAGGATGGCTGAGGTGAGGGAGAAAAAATGGTCTCATTCATTATGGGCTGAAAAACATCAGATCACATCACTGAAGAGTTTTAAACATCTCACCCAGAGTTCCCAGGACACACACTTGTTCAACAAATGGGAAGTCTTCCACTGCTGATACTGTAACATAAAATTGGAACACTTTATATATTTACCTAAAACAGATAGAAAATTTTATATCAATTTAGAAACAAGAACAGACCAATTCTGTCTGTTTAAGTCATTTCACCTTCCTCCAAGTCCCTGCAGCATTTTGGTACAGAGGAAGTTTAATTTATCTCTCCAATTTCACAGAGTGGGCACCAAAGAATAAGTTATTTTACACCCATCCTCTCCTTTATTGCCTGTACCATGGACACCCTCACACTTGCTCAAAGCACCTGCTCAGGATTGTGATGACTGAAGGAGAGAAGGACTCCACTGTATGGCACCCTGACTTCCCAGATGGATTAAATTAAAGAAGCATTACATCCACAGGCTTGTGCCATGCAAAGAGACTTACCTTTGTGCAGGAAGAGCCAGGTCCATGGGCAGAACTTGATGTGAGAAACCCCCTCCACAGACCTGTCATGGTACAAAGGACTGGAGCCTTCCTAGGACACTGCTCCTGAGGGCACCTCAGCTGCAGCCTTCCTGCATGGAACAGCCTCCTCCAGTTCCCTTACCCCAGGGCCCCAGGCACTCTGGCGCTTCCATTCCCTCATCTTCTTATCAGCCTCTTCAGTGCCTGAAGTCAGAAAGCTTGTGTTGCATTCCTTGCTGGCTCAGACTTCCTCCTTGTTTAGCAAGACATCCAGACCTTTGAAAGCCCTGAGTGAGACATAGCAGCTTTTTGGGGCACACATTTATCCCTTAATCCCAGCAAAACATCTTTGCTCCAGCAGGACATTCTGACCACCAAATGTCTTGAATAACTTACAGTTTAAAGCTCCTTTAGAAATACTAATGAATTGTGAAAGCAGTGTTGCAAGTGCTCTCTATATTCTACTCCATTTCTTCTGTACAAATCACAGCTCTGCACCTGCTTTAGTTTGCATCTTCGAATAAAGTTTCTCTGAACTTCACTGCAGTTATTCATCTTTCAGCATCTTGGGCCTGCCTTTCCTAAAGCCTCTGAATTACACAGCAAGAGCTTCCAACTGCACCTGCTGGCAAGGAAAGAACGCACATGAAGAGCAAAGAAGTTCAATCTGTGGCAAGTGCAGACACAGCACCTATTGCGGGGCTTGGGTGGTTATTTTGGTTGGCTCATTGGTTGGCTTTTTTGGTTTTGTTTTTTGTTTTGGTTTTTTTTTCCTCCTGTTTGACCTATTTACTGATTTTCATTGACTGAAAATATTGTGAGAACAATAAAGACTTTGACCAGCCGGTAGCAGGAGAGATCAGATAAAGAAATTCAGTTTCCATCAATAGATGTAATTTTATCAGGAACTCTTCAGTATTTTGGGGAACAGAATCAGGCCAGATTACACCCAGCAGATGCAGGAATATGGTTATTACATTGTATTTTTGATGTCATGTAAGAAGACAGAAGGATTCAGCAGTACAAAAACCTATTTAATATTTACCATTCTCATGGAATTTGATATTGTTTCAATTAAAAACAGGAAAACCACAAGTTAATAATCTTGTAAAAATGCATCTAAAGGGTTATATGACTGGAAAGTGGAATAAAGTCTGGTTGACCCTCTCAACTATGAATTTTAAATTGAAAAGTATGTTCTGATTAAATTTGATTTAAAAAAGGGAGGGTACTCCTTTTTCACCTCATACCATAAATTGCTTTTACAAAACAAAAAACTCACAGAAATTTTGAGGTTTGTTTTGAGTATCCTTTTATATATATGTACACTCTTCTTTACAAAGGCAGGCCTTGCACAGGGGATCCAGCACATGCAGCAATGGTCACAGACAGAGCTCTGATGCCCAGTCACATTCACAGCAGGAAGAAATGAGCAGCACGAGCCACGTCACAGCCAGACTCACCTTAACAGCCACTTGCAGCAAAATTCCTGCTCTCCTTTGGCAAGAGAGAACTAAATAAAGCCCAGGTCAGGGTGCTGTGCTGAGCACAGAAGCAGCTAAACACTTGACGGGGAGGAATTCTGGCCCTACAGGACTGTAGGGCATCACATGAAAAAAACCCAAGGCTTTCTGCAAGGGTAAGACTGAGGCTTTGATATGTGTGTGTTTAGGGGGCTGAGCTGGAAATGGAGTCAGACAATACAGAGATATTGATCCTCTCCCTGAACTTCTCTTTCTGGGACATTCTCACTGACCCTGAAAAAGTCAACACATTGAGGAATGAGACTGGGAGTCTTGCCTGGTGTTGCCAGAGCTTTTCTGGCTACGAAGCTTCACCATCCTTTATGTCTTGGGCCCCGAAACCTTTCACATATTGAATCTTGCTTTGGGGTATTGCCATACCTTTCTGCAGAAGCAAGAAATGTGTAAACTGGAAGCATAAACACTCCTCTCCCCATAAAAAATAAAAATATGAGACAAAATGCAAAATATTCTCTCTACTATTCATATTTTCTTGTTCTTTGTGATACTTCTTTCCATTTAACCTCTTGGAAAAGTGTTTATTCTTTCAGGGTGCTTTTAATGTTCTCTGCCACAGGAGAGAGCTCTCACCGTTTTGACTTGTTAAGCAAGTCTTGATCTTAGATACCTGTCTAATAGGGAGTAAGATTAAACTTGGTGTGCTAAAGGTGAAAATTTGCCTAAAAGTACATAAAAGATTTCATTTAAGTTCACATTGAGGGTGGCAGGAGGTCTTTTAAAATGAGAAGCCACAAAACATACTATACTATGGCTTGCTGGCAGCAAAAGGGCTGACAAAGCATTTGAAGGTGTTTTGAGAGTCAAGTCTCAAAGTTCATGGTGGCTGCAGCAGATTCACCCTCTGTAAAACCAGAGGCTGATAAATGAATGGCAACACCTTGGTTTCCCCAGGCCAGGATTTGCTTTCCACCAGTGATGAGTGAAGCTCTTGTGTCTGATTGACTGCACGTGTCTCTAGTCCATCAAAATGCAGATTTTGCACCTTCTGAGTTCTACTGGGCCCTGTGACCTCTCTGCATTCCCACCCTGCCCACAGCAGCCCTGAAGGATAAGGGCTTCTGAGAAACATTCGCATCTGGAGGAGAAGCTGCCAAAGCAACAACCAGCAGATCCCCAGGAGGAAGGTGAAGGTGGAAATTTTGCATACAGGGAATTGTAAACTTTTCCCAGAGAATGACCTGAGGCTCAGTGACCCTCAAAAAAGAACTGAAGACTTAAACTGGAATAAGACACTGTTTGCAATGGGGATTTAATGCTTTCCACAGCTCAAAACAATCTGAAGTCTCCCAGATGCAGGATGTGAACTGAGGACTGCAGAGGAATAAAATGATGGGTGAGCACAACACATAGACCTCACTAAGTTAAAATAAGAAAACAACCAAAAAAATGGGAAAAAAAAAAACACAACAAAAATTGAAACAGATTAACGCAGAACAGTCATGACAAGATACCAAGTAAAACAACAAATCTCACATTTTCTCATGTTGACAGAATCGAATAGCTCTTGAGGTACTACTGGTAAAGAAATGTTAACCAGCTCATCTTATCTAAAATCTCCTTCAGTAGTGTCCAGGTGAAGAGATTTTCAGGAGCTACCAAAGTAGTTTAGATTTTCACTTGAAATCTAAACATCCTCATCATGATAATGAACTCTTCCAGAGAAAATTAGTTTTGTGAAGAGCTGGACTGTAGAAATTATTCTACAGTTAACATAAATCTAGCAGAGAAATGGCCATGGTGATGCCTAGACAAACATGAGAGACACTGAAAAAAAATAAAAAACACAGTATAAGCCCATACAACCATTTGAAACATACAACCAAATCACGTGAATTTACAGAAAGCTGTCTCTCCTGGTTATAGTGGCCAGGACCAGTTTGTCACTGTGTGGGTGTGGCCAGGGCTTTGTATTCTACACCCTCTATGTC
>JAWWEW010000077.1:2998671-3022594 GCA_035583185.1 Anabacerthia variegaticeps
AGGAGGACCAGGACCTCAAGAGGACTGCAGCTGCCACTCTTGACCAGACTGCAGCCATCAGCCTCATCAACAGGTTTCCTCTTTCCTTTTACTTTGTACTCAGAGGGGGCCATGTGGTGCTCAGCACAGGGGCTGGCGAGCTCCATTTTGTTTGTGCCTCAGGATGCTGGGTTGTACACTGGCTTTTTGTTACTCAAATGGATTTTTTTCCTCTGCAGCATTGTACTTGTGATCTTTTTGTTAAATTGTAATTCTGACTTGCAATTCTTTTGAAGTTGGTTTCATTTCTCCTGCTGATTTACCTTGAAGCCAGTACACTGTCATATAATGTAAGTTGATTAAATATTGTAAATATTGACACTGTGTGTAAATAAAAGTGGTGATGGTGAAATTTGTTTCTTATGCTCTTTTTCCAAACTGGGATTGTACTGCAGCTGATGCAGTAAGATGTAGGAATACTGAGAAATAACGCAGCAATTAATGTTTGTCATAGTAAGAAGTGCCATACTTTCTTTCAAGTACTTAACAGGGAATGGTGTGCCAAGTGCTCTCACCCCTAAACCACCCAACTCACTTGGAATCCATTTAAAAAAAGCCTGAATTATTCAACATGTTGGGCCAAGTATTCTCCAAAGTTTCAGCCCTGATTCTGATGCTGAACTCCTTGAGGATACAAGGGATCCTGAACTTAAAACTACTAAAACCTCTAACTGCCACTTTACAACAGACCTTGAGGGTTTTTAAGTTCTCTCTTTTGCACATCTTAGGGATGAACATCTCAGATCACAAAGGTATACAGAATGAAGAATAAGTCTTCTGCAGGTAAGTCCTCTCCCATGATGCCAAAGTAGACACAGACACTGTCCGTGTTTGGGATCACTCTGGGTGTCCATGGCCTCCCAGCAGCACTAGCTGCAATGCTGAAAGATCACGGTGCCCTGGGGATGCTGTGACTGCTCTGTGATATCTCCTGTTGGTGTGTGGCTTGGACTCCTGGGGACTCCCTGTGCTGCAATCTTGTCTTTCCAAAAGTATCTGTCTCCCTGTATTGTGAAGTAGGAGGCAGGAGGAGAAGGGTAGGCAATCAGCCTGCTTTGGATAAGAATAACAAGCACATGAACATCTGACTTTTTCCTAACTTTTCCTAAAGAAAAAAAGCTGCAACTTGTCCTGGAGGAGGCAGGCAGGAGATTTCATAAAAGCAAAGTAACAGGGAGGGGAAGCAAAAACACCTTGCTGATACATGGCAGAGAAGGAGGGAAGGATCTTTGAGGAGCTGTTCTGAGAAACTCCTGCAGAATTTCACTGGCAAAGGACTTGCCTTATTGTGTCTTATTTCTTGGGTAACCAGTTTGGATGCTATATTAATGGGACCTAAACCAAGTACATTTAAATTCATCCAGAAAGCCATGCACATTCACTGCACTAAATATCGAACTTCATTTATAGTTTTAGGGGTTACAGGCCTGCTGCTGACTGGTATGGACCAGAAGAATATCTTTTGTGAATCAGATTTCTTAGGGCTGCATTAAAAGAAGAATAGGTGTGAATCAGAAACTTAAACAAGAACCCACAAGACAACAGGACTTGCACAGAAGAGGTGGGGAGATGCTCACAATTAACAACTTCAAGGCATGTGGGTCCTTAGTCTGACACACACATGACCTTTACCTATGAAGGTGAAAATTTCCTCAACCCAAGGCACATTTATTTTGTGATTCAGCATGACCCAGACCTGGTTAACAGATTTTTAGGGCCAGGAGCATTGAGAAAACAGAAGTCCACAGACTCTGCAGCTTGGAATTGAGCACTTGCATACAGAATCATATAATTACGTCAGCTGTTTCCAGGCTCTAACACTGGGAGGAGGAGCTTTGACTTGGGGGAATGAGTCTCTGAAGGTTTTTCTTATTCTGAAATGGTGAGGCCCTGGTATAGATTGCCCAGAGAAGCTGTGGCTGCCCCATCCCTGGAAGTGTTCAAGGCCAGGTTTGATGGGGCTTTCAACAACATGATCTGGTGGAAGGTGTCCCTGACCATGGTAGAGGGCTGGAACTGGATGATCTTTAAGGACCCTTCCAACCCAAACCATTCCATGATTCTATGAAAACAGCAACAGTTTTGGGAGGAGTTTCAAAACCCCTAGGCCAGACTTTATTATGAAGAATACTCCTTTAGGCAAAAGTGGTGTAATCAGATGGACAGGAGGGAAAGGCCAAAGCACAGTCAGTGCCAGAGATTTTAGAATCATTTTATGTGTTATGATATTCATTTATACATTTGAATAACTACTAGCCCTAATAATTACACTCTTAAACTAGACCTTCTTCTTTGAAATTTCTAGGCAAAATTCTTTGTACGAGAAACATATCACAGAAATACAGAATGATTGAGGTTGGAAGGAACCTCTGGTGTCATCTGGTCTCCCCTGCTCAGGCAGAACCATCTGGAGCTGTTTGCTGAGGACTGTGTCCAGATGGCTTTTGAATATCTCCAGGGACAGTGGCTCCACCCCTGGAGACATTCAAAGGTTCTCTGGACACAATCAAATATGTACACAAATAAATCTGAAGGAGAATATAGGTAGTACTATTAAAAGGTACAGTATCAAAGACTTCTCCTTGTAATCATCCTCCATTATTCTGGCATCGTTGGATCTTACAGGACAATATGGTTTTTTCTGATTTAGGGATAATTCCAAGTGCAAAGGTGCTGGTTTTAACAGAGGGTATTTTACTGTGGAGCACAGTTTCTCTACAAGGTTTCCTTAGCTCATAGCAGCTGGGAGAGCTGCAGCCTCTGTCCTCTTCAGTGGAATTAGCCACTCGAACACAATCTTAATATTGGATTGTACAAAAGCTCCCTATTGTGGGATTTGTTCTGGAAACAAGTTTATTCTTCTGGGTTTTTTTTTAAAGTTGTATATTCTGCATTACAACTGTAAAGAGTAAAGCCACTGCTCAGTGGGAAGCAATCAGGAGGCCTGTCATGAAATGAGTGGCCCGATTAAACATTGTTGAAGGTGTCAGCAAAAGCAGGTTTCATATAAATTTGAAAAAGCTCAGCAAAGTCCAACAGCAGTGGCCACTCTACTGCTTAATACAGGGATGAAACATACATGGGAACATAACATTAGAATTAATTTAGAATGATTTATGTGGAGACTGGGGGCAAAAAATGGGTAGAGGTGTTAGAGAGAGACCCTCCCATTAAGTCACGTGGTACAGAAAGGACCACCTTGTTTTCTAAACTCCCTCTCAGAGTAGGTGTGGATGGGGCCAATCTTAGTCTCAGATTTGATCAGCAGTTTATGCAAAGGTTTATAACTGCACTTAATCATTGACTTTTCTGTCCTCTCCATCTGATTACACCATTTTTATCTAAGGGAGAATTATTCAAATTTAAATGTGCCTGAGAGATTGGAAAAAGGTGTGGAGTGAAAGATAAAAGTGTTAAAGTATCATTATAAAATCAGGATAAAAAAACCTGGTGAGTGGCTGCCCTTGATTTACATTATGGTGATAGAATGCACTAAATAAGCATTTTGCTGGATTTGGATTTGCCATGCAAATTTCACTTATCTTCTGCATAGGGTGAGGGTCTTGCTCCAGGTGTCTGCAGGGTCTGAGGGACTAACCTGACAAAGCTCAATTAAACACAACCTGTTCTTGGCAGAGCCTGCCTTGAAGCCAGCAGTAACTCAGTCAGTACAAGAAAAGTCTTATTTCCCCTCCAGGATGTGGTTAACGTGTTTTTCCAAACAAGAGGAGGGTTAATCTTACATGGTGTAACTGAGTCAGAAATGTTGACCACAGCATCCTGCCTGTTTCTTGTGAGAGAAAGATGAGCTGGGGAATGTGTGTGGTGGGGTCTATTAGTTCATAACCATGTTGCTGTTGAAACTATCAGCCTACCAAACCTCCACACATTATTTCCTGTTGGCCTCTGCTTTGTATCATTGAGTGGGAAACAGCAGCATGTTCTCTCCTGCTCTGTGTATTTTCCTCCCTCATGCTTACAGCAAACTGCCTCTTAACTGAAGCTTTTCAATGTCCAAAGAGACACTTCCCTGCACAAAGTCTAGAAAAGATAAATCCAGCCAAGAGGAAATCTGGGTTATCAAAGCTGTATTTCTAATCTCAGTAGTCATTAGGACATCTGGATTTCAGCAATGTCAATCCTAAATTCAGAAGAAAAAGCATAGAACAAACGACAGCATTTTGGTCTAGGAAAACTTTATTTTCGTCACTATTACAGGAACCAAAAATGCAGGAGATACATTTTGCAGAAGAAATACAGGTTTAATAAAGAAATGCTTCTATATTTGAGTGTTATCTGGTTGAAATGAATCACTTCAGATCCAACACAGGTCTTCTCAACTACAATGGGTCTAAAAACCAAAGCTATAAATAGTAACTACTGTGCCTGAATTCCCTCAGCAGTAACACACCAATTCTACAGACAGTAACAGAACATGAATGTGAAAGCTCCTTTAAAAGGTCATTTATCTATATATATTGTGAGGATTTGATTTTTCTAAACTAGTGAAGCAGGTTGGACACTCCTATGCAAATGCCAGAAGAGTGGTGAGATCTACTCAGCAGGAGGATGAGGAGAAATACACTCCCCTCAGTGCACAGAGAGAAAGAAATAGCAAAAGCAAAAAGCAGTTATGACTCTTAAATCTAAATGAACTGGCTGCGCAGGATTGAATAGCATCAAATGTCTTCAGGGGAAGGGGCTGTGTTGTGTTCTGGGTGGTCACTGTCAGCAGATCCGGCACTGGATATTCAGCCTGTTGTGCTGCTGGTTCACGTTCTTTCCTGCTGTTCTTCAGGTTCCTGTTGCTCTGATTCCCCTTGTCTGGAAGATCAAAGCATATTTTAGACTACATTTAATGAAACTGGGCTTAAACAACACTCTTTGAGAGCTGTCAGATCAAAGCAGGTACACTCACAAAACTTAGGCTGGACTATCTTTTTTGCCTATTTGGACACTTTAATTTAAAAATCCCCCCTGCCTCCCCTCTCTTTACTCTCACGTTTGTGTTTTTGGATCCTTGCTTTTGAATCCTTATTTGTCTGGATTTTTCTCCAGGCTTTTTGCTCTGTCACTTGAAATAGTCAAGGAGTCACCTCTTAGACCCTTCAGGAAATACCTGACTTTCTCTGGCAAAGAAAATTCGGGAACCAGCCATGAGGAATTGAGATTCGGATACAGAAAAGTGCTGTTTTCTCTCTCATTTGGGAGGCAGGGCGGGCTTATTTTTCATTTTCCTTCGTGGGGAGGGTCAGAAGCCTGGCAGGGGGTTGTGGGTTTTGGTCATCATTGTTGGTTTATTTCCTGAGAAACCTGCAAGAGCTGTTTAATGGAATCAGAAGTAGATGAATAGGCCTCATTGCCTATTGTGTTAGAGAAGTACACATGGACAGGCATGGGCTTCCAGTGTTTCTACAAATCAAGCTGTGTGCTTCCTCACCTCAGAAAAGTAATAACTTGATGCTCATGAGTGTGTTGAAGGCAATGCTTTTTGCCAGCAGGACTCTCAAACCCAGCACGGCCATAGACAGCATGTTCACTCTCTCCACTTTGATACCTGCACAGCGACAGAGAAGGGAGGGGAGAGATCACGGTCTAGGTTAGGATGTTGTGATCTTGGCAGAAAGTGGAAAAAAACACAAGTAATAGTTTTGGGGCCAGGAACAGATGACAGAGAACATGGCAACAGCGGGGGAGGAGGGTGTCTGTCTCCATTGCTTTTTGCTTCCTGTTCTTATGTGTTCCCACAGCAGCAACCTTGAAAAAGCAGGTTGTGTTTGATGAATGTGTTGTATTCTGATTCCCCTACCCCTGAGAAAATACATTTCCATGCATTTATCCCCCCCACAGCAATGTAACTTCACAATCTATTTCAGTCACTAACCTTGGGCAGAGGTGTCTGTGTCGTTGCAAACCCTGTTACTGGTCCTTGTTACTGGTTCTTCAGCCTCCTTCTCTGAAGCATGATAGAGAAAAAGTATTTTAAACTATAACCAAATTTTATAAGGGATAAAAAAATTGTTTATATTACCCTTCCCATAGGAAGTACGATCTGGGGCTCAGATAATCAGTCACTAATTTCAGCATTAACTTCAGGACATGATTTCTCTATGCAGTTGCCAAAAACAAAAGAATTCCTGAATTATTTAGGTTTTACTATTTGAATTACCTTCATGATAACAAAAACAATTCCACAAAATATAAAGAGTGATTTAGTAAAAGAAAAAAAAAGAATCACACCACAGCTTTAAATTTTTCTTGGCTGTTTCGGGTTTGTTGAGGGAGGTTTGCTGCTGTGTGGTAAAATATTTAGTCATAAGTAAATTCACCTTTTAAAAAATGGATTGTGCCTTCCCTCCTCCCCCCAAAAAAGTTATTAAATAGTTGAGATAATTTATTTTAGATACTTCTAAACATCTTTCAGCTCTCCCTGCTTAAGTACCAAATGTCTGTCTCAGTTCTGCTGCCTACCCAGGGCAGTGCTGACTGTCAGGGAATAGCAGCCCCACAACACACCGTCTCCACAAATCAGTTCCAGCTGTGCCACCAAATTGTACCTGGTAATGCTTTAACAGTGTTGTTGTTGAAATGGGCCTTGCAGGTCACCTCTGTGTCTTTTGTCACATTGACCACCTTCATAGCACTGTACAACCCCTCTGACATCAGAATGGGTGTGCTCTGTTCATACACGACCTCATCAGAGGACATCTCCAAGATTATGTTTTTTGTACTGGAATTCCTTGCCAAACAAGCTGCTTTCCTAGTGCTGCCACCTTCTTCCAGTTTCTTTGATTTCATCACAATGACTTGTGGGATGGAACTTTTTGTATCATCTGTAAAAAAAAGCATGTTTTGGACATGATGGATTTTACTAAAAGAGTGCCTGAGAGCTGTCATGAAAATTCATAGATACTCCAGTTGTGACTGATTTGTAGCTTTATCAATGACTAACTGCCTTCGTTTTTGTCATTACTTCTTGCTGCTGTTTTCAAAAGATCAAATTAAAGCCAGAAAGAATGTATGGAGTAGGTATTTTATAGGAGATTTAATTCCACAGGATCTCAGCTTCCTTTTGCTAATTTGTTCCTTTAAATGAATTTGTCCCTGTAAGTGGATTCTTTATTTTATAAGATACCAGGAAATGAAAAGGAAATATTTATGCATGTGAGTCCAAGAGGTCAATTACTCTCCTTTCTCAACAATTTAATTCCAAAAAATGTCAGTTCTATGAGGATTGCCTTGCACATTCATGAGACATGAGGGAGTAAGTGTTTTTTCCTTCACTCTCCCTCCCCTCCCCAAGTCTCCTGTTGTGGTTAAAGGTGCAACCACAGCAGCAGTGGCAGGGGGAGCAGAAGTCAATTTGTTGCCTCACTGCTGTGCAAAGTTCCCCCTCTGAGTGATGTTACTTGCAGAAATGAAGTCCTGTTGTTGGACTGGGGGACAAGGTTGAGCTTTTCAATAATGAATGCTCAGATGCCAGAAGGAGTCTCCTCTAGACATTGCACAGGGTGGAAGACATTCCAACCAGTCTGGAGACAATGAGAAGAGAATTAAGATTGATTCTTGGTTCAACAACAACTCTTGTGCCTGTTCCAAAAATTGTGACCTTTCTTGTGCCTGTGCTGTGCCATGTCCTCAGACCTGCAGCTCCAGGGGCAGTGAGAAGTGTAATGCAGAGTTTGCTTAACAAACTGATTGGAAGGAAAGAATATCCTGGGGCCTTTTGTTCATGGACAAATATTACAATATTCCTTAGATGAGTGTAACAACCTCTGTGGTGGTCCTTTGGCACTAAGATACCAACAAACATCGAGACATGGAAATGGGAGTTTTGAGAGAACCTAAAGGATGCTGACAAGTTTTCACAGGATTTGAGATCCGTGTTCTGATCTGTCAGAAACATGGTTACCCTAAAAATGTTAGATGTATTTTTTCAGTTTTGACAGAATTTTAGAGTTGAATTCCCCAGAAAATACATGAATGACAAGGGATTGACAACTACAACAGAATGAGTATCAATGGTATAACAGAAGCCTTCTCTGGGAATTTTCTATAAGACATAAAAGTAATGAAATAAGATTACTTAGACTTGCAGGAGCTGTCTTTTATGGTAATAGTTGGTCTCAAAAGAATTTAGTAGCCAACAAATCATTGTGATACCATAGGGATTTTTTTAAACAAAATGCCTTTGCCTACAGGTCAGATCATATGCAGAGAATCCAGGATGATTTCACATACCAACATCGGGACTTAATTCAGATTAGCAATTTGAATTATAGTAAAAACATGGAACTTTATCAACCATCCTTGCCAAAAAGGCTCAGCTTATGAAACACCATCAAGACATACCAAAAAAGATTTACATGCCTAATTAACATGAGCATTCTGATGGGTCTCTTTTCTAAAGAGATGGGCATTAGGTTTTTAATTTTGCAGTCCAGTCAAGGGATCCCTCAGGTCAAACATCTTGTTCATCACAGGGCACTTCATCAAGGTTGGATCAAGGGGCTCTGGTTTTACACTCTTTCCTATCACCCTATGCCAGTGGTGAGGAATTGAGTTAAAAGCCAGATTTTGCACTAAAATGGGCAAAACTACACTCTAGTCCACACCTACAGCAACCAGATACTGAACAGAAATTAAACACACATTGACAGGGGAAACAGGAAAAATTCAAACAATAAAAACTCAGAAAAGGGTAATGCATAAAGGACACCTACTTGGCTCCACGGTCAGTTGAGTTCCTTTCCCAAAGACAAGAGCAGCAGCACAGTTAAAACACATAGAACAAAATAGGCTTGCTTTTCTATTCCTCCTACACACTTTTCTTTCCCAGGTGTTGTAACATGGTTTGCCAGAGTATGTTAGCCCTGTGCATTCTGTGTTATCTGATAAGATCTTTAAAGGCTTTTCATGTTTTCTCCTCTCCAGTCTTTCCAGCCACTGCACTTACAAGCTGCTTTTCTGCAATAACACCCTGGATAAGATCTTCAGCAAGAAACAATGTACACATTGCAACTGTAGTTAATAAAGAAGAATAATTTTTTTATCAGGCCCCAAAAGCCTCAATTGAGACACACCAGTTTGCATTACCTGAAAATACAGCCATGAATTCCTATCACTGCTTGGTTTTGGGAGGGATTTCTGTATTGTGTTCGGGCATTTTATTAGGACAGAAAGCTGTACTTCTCTTTCCCTTTAGTCTTACAAAGTCAAAGGAGAGCCACATATGCCATAAAATCATGAGCCTTAGCATTCTTAATGAAAATTTTATCTAGATTAAACCAACCCATACCAAAACAGAAACCTTGTCTGTCCTTAGCTTAGCCTTCAAAAGAATATGGCTGGGGTATCCTATAGTGACTACTAATGGTTGTTATTCAATGTAATTTTGATTTGGGGTAATTCTCAAAAAATTTGGATAATATAGTATATCTGCTCTAAACATCCTAAAATGCGTATTAGGAGTTCCAAAAGAAATCTGAAACCAAAAGGGTGAGGTTCCTCACATTCTGGAAATTTGGGCTTCAACTTACTATTTCAACAGGCACTGAGGGACTTAGATACTTAGGGCCCAATGTCTTTTACTGTCAAAAATAATCCTGAAATCTTTGTGCAGCTTTGAAAATATCACATCTTTAGCTAGAAAATCATTGAACAGCAAAGAAAGGTTTTTCTTCAGAATGGTAACTTGACATTTCTTTGTCCCCTTGAAATTGGAAGTGAACTGAGATTGTTCCAAAATAGACATTTATTCCCATGCAACACATCCTAGAGATGTGAGCAGATATGAACAAGCAGATAAGGGAGTCCCATACCCTTCTGGAATGAGAGCAGGGTGTTTTAGGGATGTAAAATGACTTGGGATATTTTTGCAGCACTTTAAAGACATGCAGACCTCTGAAAGGACAGAACACATCCTAAGAGATGCACCTGGATCCTTAAGGTAACACAGAGCAACCTGATTGACTCCTCTGACACCCCAACATTCACATTCCTGTAGAAAAGCATGGAGTGACATCCATCTTTTTTGTACATCAGGAAATTCTAAATAAACATAGGAATTACTATGGCTTGTTATAATCCCTACTCTCCACATCTGTGTTTTCAAAGTCCAGACAACTTGGGAGCCAATTGCTTTCATTCTAGGAGGTCTTGGATACAAGGCATTTGTGAAAAGTGAAACCAAAGGATATTTAAATCTTTCCTCCTCTGTCTCCACGCCAGTGGAATTACTTCCCTGGTGACACTATGAGTGTGGAGGCAGTATGAAAACTTCTCCAACCAGACAGTTAAAGGTCTGTCTTGAATCCTCTCCCCACTGTGAGCTCCTAACTGTGCTGTGCATTCCTGCCCAAAGGGAGTCAGTGAAGATCCACTGGAGAAGAGGACCCTTCATAGTAAGGCTGGGCCAGAATGCTGTCCAAACTGGGAATAAATTATAACATGTTCAGTAGTGCACACCTCCTGTTTGGGGATCATGGAATAGTGGTGATACATAGAGCTAGCCCAGTTGTTCCTGTGAAACCTTCCTAAGGAGCTCCAAGCTGAGGATTTGGCTTGAAATCCTGGCTGGAGGGAAAGAATGCACTCAAGGGATTATTGCAGTAGAAAATTCTTACACTGAACATAAACCATTAGATTCCTTTTTTCTCCCACACCTTAATTTTAATACAAGTTTTAGAAATAAATAAAAAAAGGTACTTACTTGGTACAACTGTGAGAGTGGTCCCTTGTCCAAACACAAGCTTATCTGTCCTCACACTGCTAATACTCATTCCAATAAATCACTCTTTCCTCATAGAGTTCAAAAGGGTGGTAAAAACCCAATATGAAAAGCCAGATATTTGTCCTAATTATCCACATGGGCAACTTCATGAGGGTATCCAGAGGCACATTTTCTTCCAAAGCGGGAAAGGGAAGAACAATAATTGAATTGTTCAGTGATTTCAAATAGCTTGAGTGAGTACCGAATTTCCAAGTTCTCCATTTCTTCCATCTTTCAGAAACTCATGAGCTCTATCTTTCTGAGATGAGCAGAAATATAAAAAGAATGTTCCATTTGTCTCTTTAGTCATTACAGTCACTTACCTCCTTTCCTTCCCAAAATATATTGCCTTTATTCCTTTCTTGGATTTTTGTACAGGGCCCTGTGCTGTTTATATCATTGTGGTACTCCAGCCCCCACACACACTAAAGTATTTCTTTGCAAAAACTGCCTCACTTTCACTACACAGAATTTTGGATTATACAGGCAGTTACCTGCCTTCTCAAGTGGTTTAAGACCCAATATGCCACATGAAAAAAAAAACACAGTATGGTTTTCAAGGAACAGTCTAAGATAATATCATCAAGGTTGACTTATAAATGAAAACTTGAGGATTACACGACACCTCTGAAAACTCTGATGGAGTTAATCTGCATAAAAACCTGGGAAAAAAAGATCAGTACTGTTAGTGTTATTTCAAAGTATTTCTGTAAATTCTTCTGACTTGCAGGAAGTCTATTTTTTCACCTTTAATTTGGTGTCGGTTCTCAGAAGCCTCTCTCAGCTCTTAGAGTTGGTGTCTGGGTGTCACTTAACATCATAGAAAGTCTTTATGCTGTTGTAGGTAAGATGAGAAAGTTGACAAAATGATAGTTCTTTGTTCAGTAAAGGCACTGAACCTATGGGAGTGACTATTAGAGAGGAAAAGAGTTGTTACAGATGGATGAAGTCCTTCATGATGATCACCTTCAGTATTGTTAACATGACCTGGACCTTGACGGCAGGAGATGGACTCAACCTCTGAGACAATGCAGCTTCAAGAACCCACTCCTCCCTTTTCTAACAAAGGACATCCACATTGAGTCTGTGCTTATGAGGATGGGAAATGGAGGTTCCCATGATGACAAATGCTGGGAGCTTCTGGCACCAAGGTGAAGGCTCTTGCTTCATGTGAAGACTTGCAGACACAGAGTAGACTCAGTAGTGTCCTGGCAAATGAGGATCTGGGAGCTCTGACAAAGAAGGTGTCTGAGCCCATTGACTGTGAGCCATGTAGGAGCACCAGAAAAAGCGGTGTGTGACAGAAATGGAAAGCTCCATGTTCCTGGACCAGTCATCTCCTTGCCATGGACTAAAAGTGGGGACACTTAATGGACTTGCCAAACTCATTGCACCTGCTGTCTATTACCCCTCCTTCTCTTCCTTGTGGATATTAATGAAGTGCCAGGTGAGTCCTGGGAAGCTGCAGGAATGGGATAAAAGCAGGAGACTGGTGAGGAGGACTGTAAATCACTCAAGTTACCTTTCAGCTGGGAATAATCCTTGATAACTCTGAGTGAACTGCAGGCCATGATCCTCCAGCACTGGTTGAGCTCAGGGGCCTCTGTTTGTGCCTCTCCCTGGGTGTTGCTTCAGGATTCCCAGGGTTATCAAGTTAATGGAAACAATTTATTCTTTGTATTGTATTCTTTTTTGTCCTGAGTTTGTGGTTGTTCTTGTTGCCTGTCTATGCTGACTCACATGGGGTGATGGCCAAGGGCATTTGGGCCTTGATGGGATTCTCATTGATCCTGCTGGTGAGAGGGGAGGTGGAGAGAAGAAGAAGTGGATGGATCCAGCTGGTCAACAGTTGTTTACATAGCTGGCATTGACAAATGGTGCTTGCTTTTTATGATTGTGGGACCCTTTTTGAAGACTGAGGACTGTTTGGAAGAGATGGGAGCCAACCCAACACAGTGTGAGAAAAATAACTTTGTGAACAGGTTAGCCAGCCTGATAAGAGCTTTAAGCTGGGAACAGAGGAGGAAGAAGATGATAAATAATCAAGTGAGAAAGTGGTGGGAAATCGTGATACAAACATGTGAGGAATGGGATGAACAGAACAGGCTTCATACCAAAAAAAAGGAAAAAGGGCTGAAAGACGTGCACTTCAAGAGCATGCACTAAATAAGGAAGTATCTATAGGGAAAAAGAAATTGTTATGGGCTTCTGGGAAATTAACATGGCTCTTTACAGTGCCTTTGCAGGAACACACGTAGTATGGGGATCAAGAGCTCCAACAGCAGCTGCAGGTCTATAATCTCATTGACAGCAGAGATGTGGTGAGACAGCTCACCTGACCCAGGAACTAGAATGGGTGGTGCAGTGCAGGTTAGTGCACATTGCCTGGGCTCCTCTCCAACAGAAAATCCTAGAATGCTGTGGGTTGAAAGAGTCTTTTAGGATCATCCAGTTCGAGCTCCCTGATGTGGGCAGAGACCCCTTCTACTAGCCCAGTTTGCTCCAAGCCCCATCCAACTTGGTCTTGGACACTTCCAGGGATGGAGCAGCCACAGTTTCTCTGGGCAGCCTGTGTAAGGGCCTCACCACCCTCACAGGGAAGAATTCCTTCCCAATACCCCATCTACCCTTGCCTTCTGCCAGTGGGAAGCCATTCCCCCTTGTCCTGTCAGTCCAGGCCCTTTTCCAAAGTCCCTCTTCAGCTCCCTTGGAGCCCCTTCAGGTACCAGGAGCTTGAAGGTCTCCCTGAATCCTTTTCTTCTCCAGGCTGAACAAGCCAAGATCTCCCAGCCTTTCAGTTTTAACACTGGTTTCAGAGCTGTGGGATCATGGAGATGTGGAGGGAGAGCTTTCAGCAGTATTGTAGTGACTGAAGCCAGGCTGATTATGAAAATCAGACCAGGAAGGCAAATGAGTTGCATAAGTTATTGAGGGACAAGGTGGATCAGGTCAGGTTGCAGAGCTGCAGGCCATCCAGTTGGTTTTAGATATCACTGAACATGGAAAATGGCCAGAGCTCTACCTCTCAACTGACTTGTGGATGGAACAATGGAAAAAGACCAATTGGCAGCACAGAGGGAAACCCAAGTTGGACTACTGAAGAAGATTGCATTGATGGACAGGTGGATCAAGCTGCCATGATTAAAGGGTCTCAGGTGGATCAGATGAATTATATAATGGTGAATTATTTCTGGCTCAGTGGGCCCAAGACACCTCAGGTCATCAGGAAGAGAAGCAACATCCAAATGGACTCATGATTGAGGTGTGGATTTAACCATGGACACCATCTCCCAGGTTATCCATAACTGTGACACATGTGCTGCAATCAAGCAGGTAAGTGGGTGAAGCCCCTGTGATATGGTAGACAACATAAGTCTGGGGAGACTTGGCAGATGGATCCCATCACAACTCCCCAAACCCACCAAGGCAAGTGCTATGTACTGACAATAGTGGAAGCAAACCCTGGATGGATGGAGATGCACCCTGTGCCTCATGGCACTACCTGCAACACCATCCTGGGCCTGGAAGAGCAAGTGCTGTGGTTACACTGCCCCCCAGAAAGAAGTGAGTCGGACAACAGGACTCATTTCAGAAATATCCTCATTTCTGGGCCAGAGAGCATGGGATGGAGTGGGTGCATCATATTCCCTGTCATGCACCAGCCTCTGGGAAAGTTGAACAGTACAATGGACTGTTAAAAACCACATCGAAAACAATGGGTTGTAGGACCTTCAGACATTGGAATCTACATTTGGCAAAGGTCACCTGGTTACTGTACACCCAAGGCTCCACCAATTGAGCTGGGCCTGTCCAATCAAAACCTCTAAATGCCACTGCTTGGAGTGAGCTGTGGTGTGGTCTTAGCAGGAATATTAAATTGAAGAATACCATTCCTAAACTATGACAACCTTCTACTTGCAAATGAGGCAGAATTGGTAGTGGCTGAGAGGTGGTCAAGGGCAGCTGTGGCTGCAGTGACCATGCAATGTTTGAGCTCAGGATCCAGAGAGAAGAGAGCAATACAAAAAGGAGGACTGGAGCCCTGGACTTCAGGAGGGCAGAATTTGGGCTGTTCAGGGATTTTCTTGAAGAAATCCCATGGGTTAGGGTCCTGGAAGAGAAAGGATCTAGGAGAGCTACTAATTTTCAGAGATTAGCTTCTTCAAATGCAAGAATGGTTCATCTTGACAAAGCACTGAGTCAAGCAAAGGTAGCTGAAGGCAAAATGATGAACAAAGGAATCCTTAATAAAAAATACAAAGCAACCATACGTGGTTCAAAGTCCTTGCTCTGATGTTTATAGCTGGGACATTGCTAGTGGGAAGTGCCCTTTCTCGCTTCCTGTTCTTGTTCCTCATGTATCTGCTTCTGGCCACTGTTGAATATGAAGATAAAAGGATCTTTGTTCTTACCAAAAACTTCCTCTGTGCTCTGAGACAAAAAGAAGAACATAATGCTGAGCTGAAATGGAAACATCTAAATACAGTAGGTTAATGACCTCTTGTTCAACTTGAGCTAGCAATCAGATGTGTAAAATGACATGTTTGTAAGATCCAAGATCAGATGTTCAATGTGAAGAAATTGGTCTTGCATAAAAAGATTTTTCTGCTGTTTGAGTAATTCTAGGAATCAAATTTGTCCATGTGCACACAGTTGTCTGAGGAAAAATAGACCATGTAGGGCACCATTTTTCCACCTTCAGGAGAAAGGAGTGAGTGAGACAATTCATGTGTGGTGGTTCAGTAATTTTCAATCATTGTGGTACGTAGTTCACACTGTGGTAGACAGTTCTACAAAATATTTAGGGTTTTTCAGAGCCAGGTGATGTCTGCTCTTTCATGTCTTTGAAGAGCTGGCGTTTATTTTTCTGTTCCTCTACACTACTCTACTTCTGAACATCAAATACTCTTCCAGAGTATGATCCGCACTAAAAGTAACATTATCATTATTGCTTTTTTTTTTTTTTGACAGATAGTGTAGTTAGCATTAATCTCACTAAAATATTTTCCACGCTTGTCAAAAAGGAGTATTACTGTTAGAACTGTTCCCACTGACAGGATCTGATTACTGGTTTGTCTTTTAACATACACCAGGAGAGTTAGGTTGAAATATTTTAGAATATCTGAGGAGCATCTGGGTATTATCTGCAGGCTTATTAATTTTCAATTTATTTTCAATCTGTATTTCCTAACTCTTTCTGGGCCTTCAAGCATTTCTGTTCTCAAAGGCCATTTTCATTCCAAAATAAAAATCAGTCCATGTTTATGAATTGTTTAGAAGTTATTTTGGATCAGGTGATGGTGGTTTAACAGACTCTGTTTGCCTTAATGTGCTGAAGTTGCTTATTTACTCAACTACTTTACATCAGTGTTTCTGTTTGAGAACCATTTTTGTAAGGGTCATGTAATTTTTTTTTCCCAATTATATGCACCATTTCTTTTTCTAAGTCTCTTTAATCCTATGAACTGATTATCTGACCATGGAGTTGTCTGTGGTTCAAAGTTTTGATTTATTTGTATGTGCCTTTCACTGAGTGTGAACGTGGGGAACCTCTGATTATAGTTGACTGAAGTTTGCTTTTAATTTGATTTTTGTCTTAGCATTAATCAAGATCATTAAAGTAACTTGGAATTGTGAAGCAGTTTCCTAATCCTCAGATCCAGTTCTAGGACATGAAAAGGAAACAGCATTATTTCATCCTTTTGCATTAATGTTGTCATCGAGTACAAAGGTGTATTTCTCATTTTGATTACTGTTTTTAATCCCAGTGCTGATATTTTCCATTGTTAACATGGTCATGTTCATTTGCTGTTTCCTTGAGTGTGTCAAACTGGTTTTGCCTCCTTATTGCTTCACTCCTGCAGGAAAGCTGTGGAATTGTCAACCAGGCCTGGGTTGATGCAGGTGGCTGTCACACATCTTTCACTTGCTGGCAAATCTTTCCCTGCTTGTCGCTGAGTTCCCAGAGGCTGTTAGACAGCCTGTTTCCATTGCAGTGGCATCACAGCACAGCTGTGTTCACAGCCTCCCACAGACTACATGCTTGAACCCCTTTGGACTTAAAATTGAGTTCTGCCTTTCTTTTTTCTGTCTCTGTCCTGATGCAGGTTCTCCAAAAAATTCTGGGAGGTACTCCAATACTATCGGTGATGTGTTAGAGAATGTTTAGGCTGTGTTCCACTACATGGTACTGAAGACTCCTCCTTGAGTTCTGCTTCAGAGGAAATGGGAACAGAGGGAGTCCCCCCCTCCTCTAGAAATGTGTCCTAGGCAGATGAAGACAAATTTCAGAGATTGTTTGAATTCTTTCAGCCCTTGCTGAAAGGTCTACACCTTTCCAGAAGGAAATATCCTGGCCCTTCCAGCATAATTATTTTTATTCCCCCTGAAATCTCCATTTGTATTTTAACAAAATTTTCTTTTTTTGGCAGGGAGATGTGAGGGGAACAGCTCACTCTGAGTCTGTCTCCCAGCACATCCACCTGATTTCATCACACATTTACAAGAGTTTGTGTCCATGGCTTTTTTGTTAATGGAGAGCTGGTTCTGGGATACCTTGGTCAAGAAAGCAACTTTTCTCTTAAAGGCTGTGTGGAGATTATGTTCTTCTGTGGACAGAATAATCCAATTCAACCTTTCTTCCAAATTAGAGATGTTACTCATCACAGAGTCACTATAAGTGATCATAGGAAACTAGATATTTAGATACTTAGGATGAAACAGTAACTCACAATGTTCCCGATGGAGAGGACAGTTAAAAGCAGTGATTTGGAAAGTGAGTTACATACCTGTTTGGGAAGTCCCTGAGCTGCTGACACCTACAAGAAAAGGAGGTAACAGAAGAAATAAAGTGGCCTTTCCTTTGTAGCTGTAACCTTTGCAAGACATTTGATATTGGCCTCACAGGCAGACTCCTGTGCTGAATGGCTCTTAGATTAATGCACTGCAGCAATCCTTCCCTAGAACCAAATGTGGTAACTGGGACAAAGTCTGGGGACAAATGACCATCTGGCATCTGCAGCTTTTGTATAGGATATCTCAGGCACTGTGCTCATGAACATAAATATATGGATGCATTTACATAAGTCTCCAAATGTCTTCCATGAAAATCTACACTTCCAAATAAAGAAATGAATGATCAGTCCTCAGAATAAGAACACAAGTGTTTATTCAAATGAAGCCAAAGATAGGAGTGTAGAAAAGAAATTTTTCATCGTGCCCAGGGAAAAAGCATCTTTGCAGGGCAGCTCCCGATGCAGTGCCACTCTATTCTCAGATACAAGTAATTGACTATTGCTACATGTTATGGCAACATTACTGCGAGACTCCCTAAACAATAAGAAGTGTCCAAATGCAGATAGTTCTGCATTTCCACGTTAAAAATTTAACTCCTTTAGTGCTTGTTGTGTTTCTTTGTCATGGTTTCACCACAGATAGCAACCAAGCTCCTTTCCCCCTGGTTGGATGGGGGAGAGAACTGGAATGGTAAAAGTGAGAAAATTACTCATCAGTTTAATAAATAAAGCAAATACTGTGTCTACAAGCAAAGCAAAACAAGGAATTCATTGCCTTCTTCCACTGACACCTAAGTATTCAGCCTACTCCAGAAAAGCAGGGCTTACCACACAGTCACATGGAAATACAAATGCCATCACTCATGTCCCTCCCTTTCTTCTTCCCCCATCTTTATATGCTGACCATGGTGCAATATAATCTGGAATACCCCTTTGGTCATTTGGGGTCAACTGAACCAGCTGTGTTCCCTCCCAAATTTTCTGCACCCACAGGTACTCACTGGTGGGTGGTATGAGGAGCAGAAGATACTTTGTCTGCTCTGCTCAGCAATAACTAAAATATTCCTGAATTAACAACACTGTTTTAGGCACAAATTCAAAACACAGTCCAATTCTAGATACTATGAAGAAAATTAACTCTACTCCAGTCAAATCTAGGACATTCTTTAATTAAAAACAAAACAAACAAAACCTAAAAAAGCCCAAAACAAAACAGCCTCTTTCTGTGGCTCCTTCTTCCTGTGGGAGATATTGAGAAGGAAGGAAGAAGTTAACAACATGTTCATGGTTTGGGGTGTGCTTGTGGGAGACTGCTGCTGCTATTGTTATTATTGTGTCTGTTTCTGGGAAAAGACAGCACAGACTAGACTTTAGAAGTCTGGGAAGAGCCTTGCCTTGCAGCAACCACAAAAGACCCCAGTGGACTAAAACCCCTTCTTCCAGTTCTGCCCTGGCCCTGTGTGTGTTTCAAGCACTGTGCCCTTTTCAAGTTCTCTCATGCTGCAGAAATAGGTGTCCGTGTCTGCAGCTGCTGATGAGAGCACTTCCAGAAACAGCTGGTTTCTAGAGGGGTCTGCAGAGCTGGTGACTTGGGTCTGGAAGGATGAAGCAATGTGCTGGAGTCCTGTGAAATGATACTGCAGCATTATGTGCTGCAGCTCTTTGCCAGGAGTCTGCCGGATCCAGTCCCATGCATAGCTGCTGTCACTGATGGGGACACTAGAGATGTGACAGGTAAATGAGACAGATTCTGAGATCTTCCCTACTGTGGGGCCTGAGGCCTCTGTCTGTATCCGGGAAAGGCCACCTGCAACCCCAGGAAACACAGATGAACAGACAGAACAGCTGAAGCAATCACTTCAACTGCTCCACCACCTTCCTGGCTTTCTGCATGTGATCTCCAGGATCCAGCAGCAAACACACACACTTTCAAAACCTTGCTGCCTTCAGAATCTCAGATCTGGGAAAGAAACACAGGCTTCCCCATTCTCCCACTGAGCTCCCAAATGACCTTCTACAATTTCCTCACTTCCTCTGTGCACCCCTCAGGAAGCAAAACTCATGAGCTGGACTGAGTTGACTTGAGCCGTGCCCAAAACCACAGCAGTGGCTGTTCACACATCTCAACATTTGTACTAGGTGCTGGTAATACTGGGAACCAAGGGGAATGGGAGTTTTGAGAGGTGATGCAGTTTGAGGGGATGGGAGGTGACTTGACAGGACACATGAGAAGAAGGGTATAAGGGTTAGAGCTCATTTGGGGAAGTAGGATCACCCTGTTAGAATCAAACATTTGAAAACTCTAAGCTGTGATTACAAGACTCTTTGTGAGCAACACTGCACATCTGTGGGACAAAGTCCCATCCAGCTCAGAGGCAGAGAGCTGCGACACTGATGAGTGGTTTATATTCAGACTCAGTTGGATTTTGTGTCTATGTGCAAACAGCACAGAAGTAGAGGGCACAGTCCCCAGCATGCAGGAGGTGCAGGTTTAGAGATGCGTCAGAGAGGGAATTGTCCCGGGAGACCGTGGCTCGATCCTCCACTGCAGGCCCAAACTGAATCTGTGATGAATAATGGCTTATCCAGGACAACCACTCGAACTCCCCTCGGGGTGCCTGACGATACCAGCGAACATAATGATGCACTAAAACTGCACTTCCCTAAACAGTTTCTGAAGTTCCCAGAATAGATTGTCCTGCATTATAAATGGTACCAGCTCTACTACCACACTTCCCTCAAGTGCCTTTTACTGCCACCAGGCCAGAGTTCTGTTTCCTGCATCTGCCATTGCCTGACAACAGCCCCTGGTGAGCAGCTGTCAGAAAGAAATGCTGAGAAATCTGTCTTTCCATTAGTCAGTTTTTGTTCCACTCTGCTGCAGTGCTGCTCCAGGGTGATGCTGCTCCACAGTAATACACAGCTGCCTCCTCTGGCTTTGCAGCCAGGATCTGCAGGGTGAAACTATTGCTCTCCATTGATCCTTTAAAGCGATCTTGGAAACTGTCTCCATAGATACCACTCTCCTTGTAAATCCATTCCAAAGTGCCATGTGGGCCCTGGTAATACCAGTACATGTAGTAATTCCACATGTTGCCTCCACTCATGCTGCACTGGAAAGTGACTCCATCTCCCTCTTGCATGGCCAGTTCACTGGGGTGTTGCTCCAAGGCCTCCTGGCCAGTGACTCCTGCAGAGAGAGAACATCCCATGATCACTTCAAGATGACTCTTCTGTCACTGAAACTGCTCTGAATGACCACAGGAGGGACAAGGATCTCAAAGAGGCAAATGGGTCTTGGGTCCTGTGCTGGCATCCTCAAGCTGGGATTTGCAGGACAGCTGGCAGTGCCCCATGAGCAGAGTGTCCAGTGCAAGTGCAAAGTGCTCAGCCCCAAGATCTGAGTGCAGCAGGGACATGCCCTGCCTGTCCCCACCCCGCAGAGGAGGCAGGTTGGATGGAGGTGACAAGTTCCCAGCTAGAAGAGCAGGAGGGCTGTTCTCATTGTACTCCACAGGAATGGTGGGACAGATTGAGCCGGGCAACAGCTCAGGCTGCAAGGGGTCAGCACAGCTCCACAGAGCCATGCAGAGCACAGGGGCATGCTCAGATTCTGGGGGACATCACCCCTTCCTTTTCCTTACCTACAATGGGCAGGAACCCCATGCACAGGACAGTCCACATGGCCAGGTCCGCTCTGTCTCACTTCTCTCCAGCTTCTCTCTGCCTGCAGAACAGCTCTGCCCACACCTTTCCTGCCTGTGCCTCTGTCACTGCCCTCAGTCCCAGTCTCTCCTAGTCCCTCCCTCTGTCTCTGACAACAGTGATGCTAAGAGGTTGGGGCTGGAGGAGCAGAAACTGAAACTCTTGGTGCACTCCTGGGTGTCTCTCACCCTGCATGGTACAAGAACAGAGCATTTGTTTGGCAGGAAAAGTTCTGATGGGGAAAAGGTGATGTGTTTCTGTGATGTCATCTCTGACCTTTCTCTGAGGAAGCTTTGCAGGGTGCTGCTGGGACTTTGGAGCTGACCTGGGAGGGTGGCACCTTGTCCTTCCCCTGGCCCCCTGGCCCTTGTTGTGCTGAGCTGCTGCTCCCACATGGGACTCCCAGAATCCCAGCTCCACTGGGACAGGGCACCACTGAGGGAAAACTGCTCCTTACCCTGCTCCCTGTCCTCTGGCCCAGCACCCTACTCCCTTCCTTCCTATGATGACACTTCTCCAGCTGCCTCTTCCTGTCAAACCCCTCCCAGACCCCTCAAGCTACAAATGCAGCCCAGGATTCGGCAGGGATCAGGCTGATGGGGTTGTTCAGCAGAGTCAGGACACTTCCTTCCCTGTGTCCTCCTACACAGCAGGAACCCAGAGCTCTTCCTACAACCACAGAATGGGACACCTATGATACTAACACAGTGTCACTACCCTGTTGTCACCATCATTTTGGGGAGCACTGCTGACTCCACAGTGGCCCTGCACAGACTGTCTGAATCCATTCCTTTCCCTCTCTCTTCCTGGGTACTCGAACTCCCCTTGTGGCGGGGATCCTGCAGACAGGGACGGTAAAAGGGAGTTGGAGAGGGCAGAGCAGCCCACTGAGAGTGGAGACTTGAGGCTGGGAAAAGAAGGATGGAGATGCAGGGCCAGGGAGAGCTATGGTGCCCTTGAACATGTGGGGCTGCTCCAGCATTGTAGGGGTTACTCTGAGATTAGCTCAGTTTGATAGAGCATGGTTCTAACAGTGCCAAGGTCATGGGTTTGATCTCCATACAGGTCATTCACTTCAGAGGTGGACTTGATGATCTTTGTGTGTCCCTTCCAACTGAGAATATTCTGTGATTCTGTAACATGCCAGTTTCCCTACAGCCTCAAGCCCATCGAGGATTTCTCCCTCAGCTTTCCCTCAGCTTGTGGTTAGAGGGAGTGGAGAGGGAGGTTCTGCCTCTTACACAGTGAAAGAATATGTGGGAGTGGTTCAGAGCTGTGCCAGAAGAGATATAGGCTGGATATTAGAAAGCATTTCTTTACTGAGAGGTTGGTCTAACATTGGAACAGGTCTTGTGCATACATGGTCAATACCTCAAGACTGACAGTGTGTAAAAAGCATTTGGACAACACCCATGCAGTAAAAAAACTCACATTACATTTGGTCGAGGCCTGAAGTAGTCAGGCAGTTGTACTAGACAGTCACCATAGCTCCCTTTCAATTCAAATAGTCTTCTCTTTTCTCTCCCAAGCCCTTCCCTCCCCTCCTCTCCACTGAGAGCACCAAGGCACAATGAGATCACATCTTCTCTGACCCCGGGCACAGCTGACTTACTGACTCACCCCTTGCATGGGCTGTGTCCCACGTGAACATGCAGGAGGGGAGGGCAGGAGGGGAGAAAGCCGATGTTGTTCAGGCACACCCCAACTGCCTCTTGCTGTGGTTCCTGCAGGCTGCAGTAATAGAGTGCACTGTCTCCCAGCTCCAGACTGGTGATGCTCAGTGTCCCAGAGCTCTTGTCAGCCTGGCAGGAAAACCTCTTGTGGGCAAAAGGGGCTGTGTGGCTGTAGGTGCCTCCACGACCCTGGCACTGCAGCAAGTACTGCAGGGGTCCACCAGGACGCTGCCGATACCAGGCTATGTAAATATAAGAGGCGCTGGAGCTGTAAGTGCATCGTAAGATCCCATTATTCCCTGCTGGCCACCACACTGCAGACGTTGTTGGTTGGATCTCATCACCCTGAAATGCACCTAAAACAAAAGGCAGTCCATACCATTGATGCTTTGGTCTCCCTAGTAGCAGAAGAAGACCCAGAAAAGGGTCAAAGGAAGCAGGCAAAGATGTTGACAAAGCCCAGGGGCTTTGGGTGCTCCCGTTAAGAAGTGGACCAAGAAAGGCAGAGAGGGGCTGGAACCACCCATTCACCAAACTTTTTGGATGACTGAAACACTTTAACGCACCTCTACAGAACAGAACATTGCAATTGGGACTCGGGGGAAGAAAATGTTGAGAAAGGAGCTCTCACAGAAAGGCCAGAACCACCTGAGGTGTGCAGGAACAGCCTCTGGCCTCGAACCTAGAACCGTCCCAGAAGGCTGAGGCCCGTCCCGGCACTGCTGCCCCGCACTTCTGTATCCTGCCCAAGGGGGAGTTGAACAGGAACACCCATTCGAGGCTTCTCCCCTCGGGGTGCCTGACGATACCAGCGAACATAATGATTCTGGAAGGTGAAGCCGGACCCATGGCAGGAGAAATGCACGGACTCCCCAGGCACTCGCAGCCCTCCTCCAGCTTCAGCTGCGCCCACAGCCCTGCGCGGAGACAGCGCGGGCACC
>JAWWEW010000077.1:3091007-3124684 GCA_035583185.1 Anabacerthia variegaticeps
CCTTGTGCTCCCCTGGGCTGTGAGCCCCTCACAGCCAGCCTAGGGAGGATCTGCTGGTCCTGCTCCCTCTCTGGATCAGGCAGATGGACACCTGGTTGCATTTCTGCCACAGCCATGGTGCACAAACTCTCACCTACCTCTGGTTCTCCCTGCACTGGGTTTCCCGCCTGGAATGACCTCTTTATCTCTTTTGACGGATTAAAGTTCTGTTGCATCCCAGCCCATGCCTCTGTCATCCTTTCTTCTGCAGACATTCTCCCAAGATGCCAAAGCAGAGCACTGTTGACCAGTGCTGGTTCTGGGATTGTATTTTGGGTGTGTTTGTGCAGTCATTGTTAACTCTCTGGGCATGGTCCTTGCCTTTGTGGACACCCCAGACATATTATCAGGAAGAAGACTGTTTCTCTGAGGAGCTTAGGGGTGCACAGGGCACACAAAGAGCCTTCACCACCCCCTAAGGAGGGAAGGGTGTGATACGGTGCAGTGAGCCCTTTTCAGACACTGTCAGTTGCAGGTGAGAAAGGTATCCATGACTCCTCCTCTTCCTCCCAGCTCTATTAATCCTCTGCCCTGAAATGTCCTCGACTTTGTTGTACTGTATATGGAACAGGTGTGGGGCTACTCCCAAGCTTGGCTGAAAATCTTTGGCTGTAGAAGGCCCTGGAAGAGCAACAATCCCAGAGGGTCTTGAGGAGGACAAAAGTGGATTCCTCATGCTCTGGATGCTGCTGTGCCAGCATGGGGAGAAAGGATCAGGTATGAAATGTTCCTAGAGCAGAGGGAGCCTACAAGAAAGATGGAGAATGGCTATTTACAAGGACTTGGAGTGACAGGACAAAGGGAAATGGCTTTCTCCTGAAAGAGGGCAGGATTAGGTGGGATATTAAGGAGAACTTCCTTCCTGCAAGGGTGGGCAGGCCCTGGCACAGGTTGCCCAGAGAAGCTGTGGCTGCCCCATCCCTGGAAGTGGCCAAGGCCTGTTGGAGGGGGCTTGGAGCAACCTGGGCTAGTGGAAGATGTCCCTGCCCATGGCCAGGGGTGGGACTGGATAATCTTTAAGGTTCCTTTCTATCCAGGCCATTCCATGATTTTGTGATTCTATGAATGGTCTCACAGCACATCATCCTGCTACTTTCATCTCTGCTGTGGGTTTCCTGTGGAGAGGGCAAGGAGAGAAGCAGGGGGTTGTGGCCAGTCATTCTTTAAGAGGAGCCTGGAAGCTCCCAAATCAGTGCTGTCCCCAGCAGGAAAGACTCACAGAGGATCCAGCTGAGGAAAGGGAGATGCTGAACTGCTTCAGGACATTCCTGAGCGTGATGATGCAGAAACCTCCCAGAGCCCTGATCAGCTGTTGTTGGCTTTGTAGCAGAGACACTGCCAACTTTCTCCAGTCACATCTTTGAGCCCCTTGCAAGGAAAAGCTCAATTGTGAGTCAGGAAAATGTGTTCCGCTGGAGAACTACAAAAATGAAACATGCCCCACTGGAGAGCTCCTCCCACTGTAGGCAAGGTGTGCTGTGGGGCAGCTGCTAATTAGCCACAGAAGGGAACACACACAGGGCTCAGCTTCCTTGAAGAAGCCTCTTGAATTCCCAACAGCACATACCATTGAAATTGGAAAGGCCTTTTCATTGTCCCCATGGCTGGAGAGCAGCATGTGGGACTCAGCACTTTATGACTGATCAGGACAGACTGTCAGCAACCAGGAGCTGCTTTCCCTTCTGCTCATCTTTTCTTCAAAAAAAAGTAAGAGGTGAAGGGCAAACATGGAAAGAAGAAAGAAGACAAGGTGCATTGCTGCTCAGGTGAGTCCTGCAGGAGTCATGTGTGCTCTGTCACCAAGTGACCCAGGACTGTGAAGTGACTGTTTCCTGTCAGAACTTCTCCCTCCCTTGAGAAGAGCAAAGCCCATCCTTGTATCACCAGTGGCCACTTTAGGTTCTGCATCCCAGCAGACAGGTCAGGATAGCCATCTGAGACACACCTCAATCATTGCCTGACTGGGAACCATTCTGGAAATCGAGACTAAAAGGGTCATTCCTGCATCTAAACCCTTGGGTTTACACAGTGGGCAGAGTTGGTTTATGATCTGCATTAGCGCAGATGAGAAAAACACCACTGCAGGATCGTGTGTGCAGGGAGACATGACCTTCTGACAGACTGAGTCCATCTCAGGCTGCTGGAAACAGTTTTTTGTATATTTTTGCAGACAGAACATGAAGAGGAAAGTTTCTCTGTGCTTGAAAGGTTCTGTTGTTAATACTTCTGCTCAACAATCTACACTGTTCTCCTGATGTACAGTTATGATGATTCTATAAAGGCATTATCTTTTGTACCTTAAGCTAATTGTGCTCTTGCTGCTCTCACAGAGCACGGATAAGTCTTTAGTTATCTGCTGGAATTAAATTAGGTAAATTTCTAGCTACAGCCAGTAGAATCTTGTCCTGTAACTTCTAACTAAAATAGTGAAAAACCTTCTGGTGTATCTTCTTCACCTACAGGAAAACAGGGGATTGAAGGTCAGTGCATTTGCTCACAGTGAGACACCTCATTTGAGAAAAGAAGAAAGGAGAGAGGAGAGGTGGGCTGTGAGTGCGTGTAGGGAGGAGAGAAGAAATAAGAGCTCAAATCTGATGAGGAGCAGCTGGGGGACCTGGGGGGGCTCATTCTGGAGAAAAGGAGGCTCAGAGGGGACCTTATTGGTCTCTGCAACTCCCTGACAGGAAGGTGAAGCCAAGTGGGGGTCAGGCTCTGCTTCAAGGGAACAGGAGATGGGGTGAGTGAAAATGGCCTAAGTTATGCCACAAGAGGTTCGGGCTGGATATTAGGGAAAATTTTTTCACTTAAAGGGTGGTCAGATACTGGAAGAGACTGGCCAGAGCAGTGCTGGAGTCATGATGCCTGGAAGTGTTCAAAGAATATGTGGACGTGGGTTAGTGCTGGGCTTGGCATCACTGGGGGAATGGTTGGACTCCATGACCTCAGAGAGCTTTTCCCACCTTAGTAATTCTGTGACTCCATGAAGCAGAGGCAGAATCATGAGCTCAACCCACAGTTTCCCAAAGCAGAGTCTCAGGTACCAGATTTATTTTAAAAATAAATAATTTAACAGAGCAGTAGAGCAGCGGGTCAGTTCAAGCTGGTGCCTTCAGAGAGGGACCCAGAACAAAGAAAGCTCCAGACAATGATGCCCTTACAGCTTGTGCACCTTCACCTCATGTGTTCTCACACACACCTCTGTGCTGGTCCAATGTTTGGTCTGGGCTCTTCTACCACCTTGTTGAGGTGTTTCTCCTTGTCTGTGCAGGCAGGAGCTGCTCTGATCTTACAGAGTTGCAGCCTCTGCTGAGGGCTGTCACCTCCTAATCTCTTCCTTTGGCTTCTGGCGCGCCCAGGAACTAAAACAGCACCGGACACGGGGTAAACATGACTGAGCAGCCAAAACATCAGTGTGTAATTATTGCAACATGTGGGACATGTAAAATTTTTTCAAGAAAGGATGTTCTGTTGTGTTTGATCTTTGCAATACTTTCAAGCCTCATCAACAAGAAGGGAGATCTAATCCATGACACAGAGTAGCCAACAAGCTCTAAGAGATGTCCACATGTTAGAAAAACAAATTAATTGTTGTTAAGGTTTAGGGCTGGACATGCTTCAGTGATCTCAGACTTAGGGGGAGGTCAACAAAGCTTGGGAAGAAGGATGTACCACTGAGAGTGGGCACAAGGAATGCAGGATTTACATGCCACAAAGACATTTGGCAGCACTCCCACAGCAAGGAAGAAACTAAATAAAGCCAACTCAGCAACTGTGCTGAAATCAGCTCCAGCTGGAGGAAGTGTAATTCCAGCAGGGGCAGATCCCAACCACTGACCCAAAAGAAGAGAAGGACTGAGCATGTGGACTAATTATTAAGACAAGTGAGAGAATCATTAACCAATAGATGACAAATACTAATTAAAAAGAGAACTATGCAACTTGTAGCCAATGAACGCTAATTCCTTTGTTTTCTAAAATGTATAAACAGTAGAAAAACTTTGACAGTTGCTGTGCTTGATTTCTGGGAGATACCACCAGGCCACCAACTCTGAAATAAATAATCACTGTCTCTCTGGAGTGTATAATTATTGGCTTGTTGCACACTGGGTAATAAATATGATTTTTGTGGCAACAGTATTGATGTTCTTCTCATACCAACACCAAAGCACCACTTTCTTGAACTTCTAATTAAATGTAGCAGTTAAATACATTCTTTTTTTTTTCTTACAGACTCATGTCAATTTGATTTTTAAATCACCACCGCTTTGAGTTTCTCTGGGCTAGGTCTGAGGATCTTCAATAAAGAAAGCTTGAAGGAGTTTGGGATTGAACACCTGGGATCTTAAATCTGTGGTCATTCAAAGAAATGTTGGAATGACCAGAAGACACAGAGGGAAATAACACAGACATTTCAGCCTAAGAGTTGGAGACTCTGAGGAAGAGAAGAAGACCAAATTAGCTGACAAAGGATAGAATACCAATTAAATTATGAGCATTGTGCAACTTGGAACCAATGAACATTGATTTCTTTGCTTGCTAAAATGTGTAAATACGTGAAAAGTCTCGAAAGGGCTGTATGTGACTGTAATGATTCGCTGCCTATCTCTGGCCAGGATACAGTAATGCCTGGCTCACCAGCACTCCAAATGCAGTGTCGGAGGGTTTAATTCCTTCTCGACCATGTTCGGTGACAGCAGGGCCGGACGATCTCAAAGGTCACTGACCTGCGGCCGGTCCAGTTACACCCGCACCCCGAGCGCGGCCCTCCGGCGGACATGGCGGCGTTGCCACGGCAACCGCGGCGGGCGGGGAGGGGCGGGCGGAGCGGGGGGGCGGCCCGGGGCTGAGGAGGGGCCGGCCCGGGGCTGATCCGGGACCGACCCGGGACTGACCGAGGACCGACCCGGGGCTGATCCGGGACCGACCCGGGACTGACCGAGGACCGACCCGCACCCACAGCGGCCCCCCGCCCGGCTGGACCCGCGATGGAGCTGCAGGAGGACCCGGGTGAGGCTCTGCCTGGGGCAGGACGGGGCGGGCACGGCTCGGGTTGTGCCCCGTGGGGCCGTGTCTGCCCCCTCGGCCCGGCTTTATTCCCGTTCCCCGTTCCCCGTTCCCCAGCCCGGCCGGGGCACACGCGGTGCCGAAGGGCAGGGAGGGTCTCTGTGAAGCGTCTCTGGGCGATCCCAGTGCCATCCCAGTGCGGCCCCAGTGCCATCCCAGTGCGGCCCCAGTGCCATCCCAGTGCGGCCCCAGTTCGGCCCCAGTGCGATCCCAAATCGGTCCCAGTTCGGCCCCAGTGCCATCCCAGTGCGATCCCAGTGCCATCCCAGTGCGATCCCAGTGCGGCCTCAGTGCCATCCCAGTGCGATCCCAGTGCCATCGCAGTCCGGCCCCAGTTCGGCCCCAGTGCGATCCCAAAGCGGTCCCAGTTCGGCCCCAGTGCCATCCCAGTGCGGCCCCAGTGCGATCCCAGTGCCATCCCAGTTCGGCCCCAGTGCCATCCCAGTGCCATCCCAGTGCGGCCCCAGTGCCATCCCAGTGCGGCCCCAGTGCCATCCCAGTGCCATCCCAGTTTGGCCCCAGTGCCATCCCAGTGCCATCCCAGTGCGGCCCCAGTGCCATCCCAGTGCCATCCCAGTGCGATCCCAGTGCGGCCCCAGTGCCATCCCAGTGCCATCCCAGTTTGGCCCCAGTGCCATCCCAGTTCGGCCCCAGCCGGGGCTGGCGGCTCGGGCGGGGCCGGGTCGCGGTGGATGTGGGGATGTGCGCGGGGCGCTGCTGTGCTGCCCTGGCTCCTGTCCCAGCTGTGCCCTCCACCTGCACTGCCTGGGTTGGGTTCATGTGCAGGAACGTTTAGCACATACCCGTGGGTGCTGGTGAGTATGTATTGGTAACATAGATATAAATTGGTGTGTTAGGTGGAGCATCCCCCAGGCACCCTGTGCCAAAATAAGAGTATTACCTGCTTTCTAATACTAAAATTACGGAGTTAGAGAGTTGTTACTTTTTATTTTTATTTAATTTTTCGGTGACAAAGCCCCACGTGATTCCTCTTCGGGGCAGCTGGGCCAATGCAAAGCCCGTTTGGTTTTCAGCTGCTCTGATGAGCCGAACGGAGAGCAGCACCACACAGCCCACATGGAAACAAGGATGCTGCCTGTCCTTTCTTTCCCCGATAGACTCTCAGTGTGAATGGTGCTTGTTGTGACTTCTAGAACAGCATTTTACCAGCTGGGGGCTCACAGAGCTCCCTGGCCTGGCTGCTGGGAGAGCTGAGCACTCATGTGTGGGAGAAGGGGGTGCTTGGAGCTGTTTGAGCTCCTGCATAATCAAATCCTAAATGTGCTAAAAGCCTGAGCAACAAGAGGGGAGGAGCAGAAAGGATGGAGCAGCCTGGTCTGGCTCCCTGGTGTGTACCCCACACACCCTCAGGCCGTAGTGGGGACTTCTTCCTCAATGAGAATATAGAAAGTGTGAGGTTTTATTAATATTTTAACCTTAATAAATATAAAATATATTCTAACATATTTTGTAGACAAAAAATACGCGTGGATTTGCACTGCTTCACTGTTCAGTGCCTTGATTCTTCAGGGGTTTTGCTGATTTAGTAACTCCTCAGCTCCTACATAATTACACGACATATTAAAAACTTCATTCTGAGTCACATGCACCATGTTGGGCTTCCTCTGAAATGGAGCTCAGTTGCCTCCTGTTCTTCCTCCAGCCAAACGAGCTGTTGATGGAAAAAGATTTGCTTCAGCACCTGAAAATGCTGTTGGGTGTGTCATGATCCCACTGATCCTTCTCTGGGAGAGCTGGAAAAGTGCTGCTGGCTTTCCCTTGGAGTTAGGGTGGTTTCCCACCTAATAAGAGTTGTTACATTCAGTGCTACTGACTCTCCTCTGTTTTGACTGATGTCCCAGTTATGAAAATATCACATTTAATTCATTTGGTTATGCAAAGCAGGTGCCTGCCTTAATGAGTGGTTTCAAACCAAGAGCAACTTGTTTGACTCTCTGAGACTACAGCCCTGATGTGGTGGGATGAAGTTTTTCCCCATTTCACTGTGTCAGTGATTCCTGTGTTTTTAACCAAGTGCTTTTGTCTCTGTTCTGTTCTCTCAGATTTGTTGGATCCAGAGAGGTTAATCCAGTGCCCCTTTGTCAAACATCATCACATCCGAGCCTGCCGTTTTCCCTACCACCTGGTGAAGTGTAAGGAGGTGAGCTGGGCGGAGACTGGGTGATTATGTGCATGGAAATATGCCCTGTGTGTTCTCATTTTTGCTGCAATTCCTGACAAGTAGCCTTGTTTAACCTTTATTTAACAGAACTTTGTGATTTGTTTAGTAATAGCTCCAGGCACAGCCAGGAATTCCTTCCCAATATCCCATCTAATCCTGCCCTCTGGCAGTGGGAAGCCATTTCCCCTTGTCCTGTCCCTCTCCAGTTCTCCTGGTGCCCCTTTAGGCATGGAGAGGATCTCAAAGGTCACCCTGGATCCTTCTCTTCTCTAGCTGAACGCTCTCAGCTCTCCCGGCCTATTTTTCCCAGTTAAGCCTCTGGCACCTGGAGAACATAATTTACTGTAGTGACAGTTGAGCTCTGCTACTGGAATTGGTGTCTGGGATAAAGTACTTGAATGGGAATCCAGGTGGAATACTGCCAAATCCCTAGCTGTTCTGAAAGCGTAGGGAATTTCTCTGCCTTTGTGCACACTTATTTAAAATACATCTGAATGGGTTACATTTGCCTCATGTCTCTCCCTTGTTTGTTTTAAAATGGTTTCAGTTGTGCTTTAAACCTTGCAGCCTTGTTACCAGAAAACTGTAGGGAGTTTACTGAGGGTCTGTTCCACTTCAGTCAAGGGTGGCTCAGTGTCTGTGAATTGTGTTCCTGTGCTCTTGGGCTTTTAGTGAGTGTCTGACCAATATATTGCAATTTCTTGTGTAGGCTTGTATTTTTTAAAGCAACACCACAAATATCCCCTTTTTTTTTCCTATGGATTTGCAAGAGATAAGTGAACTTATATGTGCCACATGATTTTGGTTTTCCTTTGTCTAGAGCAACCCAGAAATTGCAAAAAAACTGGCGACATGCCCATTCAATGCTCGTCACCTCGTTCCTTCCCACGACCTCAGTGACCACATCATGAAGTGCAACGACAAAGCCTTCATGGAGCAAGATATAGGTGAGAGAACCCCCCCTGCTCCCAGGTGTCTGCTCACCCTAAGGACTGAGGATTTCCTGTTGTAAGGACGGATCATGCAATAACTGAAAAGTGGGAGTCAGGGTGTTGTCTGTAGTTCTGTGTGACGCAGCAGCTTTGGGAAACTTGATCTTTTTTGCTTGGGTTTGTTAGGCAGTATCTTGAAGATATGGCAGATGGTTTGGGTAGGCCTTGCACATATTTTGTTACCAAGGTTTGTTGAATAGAAAGGTTGTACCCAAAATTATGCACGAAGTGCTGCTTGCAGGAGCTGGGATGCTTTAATGACCACAAGGATGGGCCTTTCTTCCTTCAGAGCTGATCTCCCTTGAACTCCTGCCACACCACAGAGCAGACAGAAGCTTTCTGTCTTATGCAGAGCTGCACTGAGGCCAGCAGTGATGCCTGTATCCATGTCAACAGCTTTTCCCTTCACTCCAGCATTCCTGCTACAAGTTCCAAGGAGCAGAGTCTTCTCTTGTTCCTTGAAAAACTGCAAGTTGATTTTTTTCAGTCCGTGGCTGTCCCCAACCTGTTTGCATTGGGAAGGGCTTCCTCCCAGGAGATGGGAGGAAGCCAAGAGATCTTTCACAGCTTGAGCCAAAGCTTTTAATGGATTTAAGGACTGCTGGTCACTGTGTTTTCTCTCTTCCCAAAGTGAGTGGGTCCTGTCAGCCCTCGCAGGAGCAGGTGAAGAATGCAAGCACTTGGCAGGCACCTCCCTGTGATGAAGACTGGGAAACAGGTGAGGACCTTTCTCCTGTGCCACACTGCTGCCTTCTCCCTGGTCCTGTTCTCCAGGGGAGGGCAGGGATGCTGCTCACTCAGGTCTCCCCTGCAGGACACCTTGCTTAAAGGACACGTCGCTAAAAATATGGATCTCACCACCCAGCAGGCTTGTCTTGGTGTAGAGAACAATCCAAAATACTGGCAGAACTGTCACGAGAGATTTCGAAGCATCCTTCTCTCCCATAGAACCTTTTGTACCTTATGTGTCATGATGGCAATGGAAACATAACTTTTGAATTTCTCAGTTAAATGGCAGTGAAGCAAAAACAGTCATCATAGATCAACTTTTCCTCCCTCTTGAACATGTAGAAATATGACAGAGATATTCCTGATCATAGAATCCCAGAATTGGTTTGGCTTGGAAAGGACCTTACAGCCCATCCAGTCCCACCCCCTGCCATGGACAGGGACACCTTCCACTAGCCCAGGTTGCTCCAAGCCCCATCCAGCCTGGCCTTGGACACTTCCAGGGGTGGGGCAGCCACAGCTTCTCTGCCCAACCTGTGCCAGGGCCTCACCACCATCCCAAGGAAGAATTTCCTCCTAATACACAATCTAACCCTGCCCTCTGGCAGCTGAAAGCCATTTTAGGCACTGATGTGGTGGTGGTTTCTGGAGGTTTGGGTTGGCTCCCTGCCAATCCCAGCTGCTGGCCACATAGATTCCCCCCTCTCCCGAGAGAGAAGGAAAAAAAGTACCAAAAGACAATTGTAGTAAAAGTATATCTATATATATATTAACATATATTACAATTATATACAATCAAACACTATGAATCTACAGAATCTACCCCAAACAACTCCAAAAGGGAAAAGGGAGGAAAGGGAAATGGGACAAAAATGGGTAAAACCAAACAAAACAGATACACATACTCGTAATTCAGGGAAAAGCTCAATAAGTAACTAATACAATAAATTCCCACCAACACTCCCCATAAGAGAAGCAGGTACTTCCCCTCCACGTAGCTGGGACAGCAGTTTCTCAGCTCATATAGATAAGAGCTAAGCTGACACAGAGACCTGCTGTCCTCCCCAGCAGACAAAGGGCAGAGAGAAAGGGAGAAAACTCCCGATCTCATATACCCCTGATTACGTGAAGGAATGGTGTGGAATACTTCCTTATTATGACCTTGTTACCAGGGAAGGCCTGGACCAAAACCAAGAAAACTAAACCACCACATGGTTGCTGGGATTTCTTAGTTCTGAGCCACAGCATGTTTCCTTCCACAGAGGTGTTGGAGGGGTCCAATTCTGCTTTTGTTTGGGGTGTGTCCAACTCTGCCATAAACAGGTAAGGAATGCAAGTTTGATTCCTTACACCAGTGTTTGTTAGAGAAACGTTGCACCCTTCTGCCAACCCTGCCTTGATGGCTGGGCAGGAGGTGCCTTTGCTGCTGCACAGCCCTGGGAGGAGGGATGATGCTGGACAGGCAGTGTTCTTGGACTGCTGGTTCAGTGGGACCTGCTTTCTCATATGCGTGGTTTGTACCAGAGCAGGAAGCCCTCAGGAACAGAGATACTGTGCCTATGTGCCTGTGGCAGGGTGCTCTTCCTGTCCTGTGTTGAGGAACTGATGTATGTCTGGCCAGTGTGCAGGGGAGAAAGGTGCTGGCACCTTGTGGTCCCTGTGAGTTCTTGGGAGGTCTCTTGTGAGCTCCTGCCTCCTGGAGCCTGGCAGGTGGGGTCCTGGGGCCTGGCCAGGTGTGCTTGTGTTGGGCCTGTGTTTGTAAAGTTCTCCCCTCCTGCCCTTTGCAAAGTAAGATCCCAGTTAGGGTTGGGGGAGCCCAGAGCTCAGTGCCCATCTGGGAACTGGAAGGAGCTGCCCTGACTGGTTTCACTGATCCGCCTGTGGATTGGGATCATGAGCTGGGATGTGGTGGCACCACCACAGCTGCCAAAGATGTGTTAAGGTTCTTCTAACAGTGGGTTCCGTTGAGGTTTCAGCCACAGTCCTGCCCCTGGCAGCTCTGAGTTCTGTCAGTGCCTCCCCTGCCATAGGGACTGTCAGCAGCACTGTCTGCTTCCACCTCTGGGATTTTTGGAAGAGCTTTGAGTGTTTAGAGCATAGACAGCTCTCCTTAGCACCACCCCCAGGGTGGCACAGCACCATCCCCCACACTCCTGCTGGGAAGATGCATAAATGTGAACCAGTGCATTTGTCAGGAATAACCGAAGCCTCTCAATTCCAGCACCCTCCATGACCAAAACAACTCCCTGCCCTCATGGATGAGGGCCCCCGAGACTCTCCCATACACCGTGTCCTGCAGGGCTGTAAGTACCGACTGTGCCTCTCCCAGAGCTGGGACAGCTCCTGGAATCTCTGGCTGCAGCAGCACTTGGTGGGTCCCACTGCAGGGACAGGAGGAGCTGTATTGAACACCTGCCTCTTGAGAGCAGCTTCTGAGGGAATCTGGTGCTTGGATCATGCTTTATGTGCTTTCTTTGAAGCATCCTTTCTGTTCTTTATTCCCTGCCCTTCCCATCCCTCCATATTCCTGTGGCCCAGGTGAGGCAGCACCACTCCGTGGCCACATTGTCTCTCTAAACAAGCCCCTCCATGCCACCTACATTATCCCCTTTCACCCTCCCCCACCTTAAACCAAATTTCCTTGCTTTGTGCTCTGTTCACTGTCAGGCCCAGCTAAGTCAGAGCTGGGGTTGCACTGGGGCTGCTTAAACCAGCACTACTGGGGAAAAAGCTATCAAATTCCATCTGGGAAGGGAAAGAGATTCCTGTGTGGAAGTGTCTAATGCTGAAATCACAGACTATTATTTGCCAGTAGCAGCAAAGCAACAGCTTAAGGATGCTTTGAGGAATGATTGTCCTGACTCCCACTGGGAGCAGCTCCACCCAGTGCTCTCAGGGCACTGCAGGCACAGCTCCTGCACAGGCAGGGACTGGGCAGTCACCACAGAATCTGCCAAAGCTCATTGAAATGGCACTTGTAGATAAGCCTTATTGCCAAGGGGACAAGTGCTGCCTCTGCAAAGGCCACTGTCCCTTGGGGGAGTGGGGGAAATTGTTGCACCTTCCTCCATCTCATGCAAAAAAAATGTATCTTGTCCTTTCCAGAGTTCAGAGTATTAGCATCTCGTGCCCCTGGAAGGTGTTTCCCCAGCAGCAGGTGCCTCCCTGTCGGGACAGGAGAACTCCTGTGGATGACTGACACGCTCTGGACCTGGTGGCAGGACTCTTTGCACTTGGCTTTTGCTGTATAACGTTTCTTGCAACATTTGAATGTGTGAAACTGTTCTGGGTTGGCCATATGTTTTCCCCAGGGGATTAGTTAGTGACTTTGGTTACTGTTATTAAATAAATAGATGAATTTACACAGACTCAGAAACCTTCCCTGCTCAGACCCAGGTTCTCTTAACACCACTTGAACAGAAAAACACAGGAATTGGCAAGTAAGTTGTTTAACTTGTCAAGTGGCAGGTGATGATTTGGAAAGCTGTTTCTGTTTGCTCCAGAGACTGGGAAACAGCAGTACCCTTTGGAAGGAGTGATAGGTTTTAAGGAGTTGGGGGTGAGGAAGGGAGTGATTTTAGGCTGGGGAGGTAGGTCTGATTAGGTTCCTAATCAGAGGAGTGACGGTAGGAACAGAACAGCTTGGGAGGGCTGACAATACCCCCCAGAATGTTGTCCTTTTTCTTGATGCTTTAAAACAAGTGTGTGCCCATGGAGAGGACCCCTTGGGAGCTGGGGGCTCCTGTTCAGTGCTGACTGCAAAGAGGTGCAGCTGTGGGAGGGGGGAGTGTCCTGCAGAAAGGGCAGGTCTGTGAACTCAGGCCCCGTCAGGAACTGTTGCAGCCCCATTTCTGTGGAAGTCAGGAACCACCCAGCAGTAATTTCCAGGAATTCTTGCCCTGGGCCCTAAGCATCTTGCAGTTTTCAGGGTTATGTGGTGCCTGAAGTGACTCTGTGGAATTTCTGCTAGGTATCTGGGAGAAGTTTTGGTTGTTTGCTGGGGAGCTGCACAAACTCCCTGCAGTCAGCTCTGGACAGCTGGGACTCGGGGGTCAGGTTTGAGGGCCTGTTCCAGCCTGGAGAGCACAAAGTCAGTGCTGAGAGTTTCTCCAATCTATGAAGTGACTGAGACTCCCCACTACACATTGTTTAATTAAAATCATCTGGAGCAACCAAACTTAGAAGTATATTTTCTGTGTGTGCGCTTTGTTTTTATCTTGTTGGAGTCTGAGTTTGTCTACTCAGGGTATGGAAGGTGTTCAGCTTGGGTTTTAAACCACGCTATCATTTACAGAGGCCACCTGGAGAGCATCCTGAGCTCACCTTTGCAGCTCCACAGCCTTTGTCACCTTAGGCCTTAACTTTGTCTCCTGTCTGTGAGTCATTCCATAATGGGGACTCCTCTTGAGTTCCTTGCAATACACACAACTCCAAACAGGGGAAGTTTCAGGAGGACACTGAGGTGCTTGTCTAGTTTCCAGAGTTTTGTAGTTTCTCTGAGCCACCAGCTTCATGGAAATACAACTGGTCTGACTAGAAACACCTATGGAAATTTGGGATAGAAGTGGTTGTGTCCAGCTGTCACCGGTGACTCATGAGGGAGCAGGGGAGGCAGTGTTTACCTTCAGGCACAGATTGCTCTGTGCTGGGGAGCCTGGACACTGCAGTTCCTTGTTTCTCCGGGTGCCCCCAGCCCTGTGTGGTGTCCGAGGGTTTCCCCACGCCTGACTGTCCCCGCGGTGCAGCAGTTCTGCTCTGTGCCAAGTCCCCCATGCTGGGGGTGCCACTCCTGGACCCACAACCCTCGAGCTCCACTCTGGCCCTGGGGTCAGTGGATGCTTCTGTTCTCCCTCTGAAGGGTTGATCCTGCAGCACAGGACACCCCTGTGGTGCTGCTGTTCCCCCTGGGGCTGGAGCTGAGCCAGGAGCACAGGACTATTGGGATCGGTGGGGAGCTGGGTTACCCCTGAGGTGGGCTCTGTGTGTTCCCCATGGCTGTGAGCAGCTCGGCACAGCTGGGCCCTTGGCAGGGTCCTGGCTCAGTCAGACCCTCCTCCACATGTGGGCTCTGCTCAGGAGTGTCCAGCTCCTCTGTGTGCCCTGCTCATAAGGAGGAGATGCACCAAGAAAGCACCTGGGTTCCACTGCAGATCAGAGAATGGTTTGGGTTGGAAGGACCTTAAAAAATCTCATTCCACACCCTGCCATGGGCAGGGACATCTTCCACTAGCCCAGGTTGCTCCAAGCCCTGTCCAACCTGGCCTTGGACACTTCCAGGGATGGGGCAACCACAGTTTCTCTGGGCACCCTGTGCCAGGGCCTCACCTCCCTCAGAGCCAAGAATTTCTTACTAGCTGTATTTGGGTGGAATTAGATGCTGATATTCTTGGTCTGTGTTTGGCCCAGCCACCTGTGAAGAGTTGTGCTTCTCCTGCTTAGTTATGGGAAAACAGGCCAATAAAGACAGTCTTTGGCCTTGAGGGAGGCATTTCGGTGCAAACTAAAATTAATTGGGCTCTCACAATTGGCTAAATTCCCTTCAAGGGCACTTGAAGGAGAAAGAGAGGAGGAGGAGGATGAAGTAAGCCCCCCAACCCATTTAATAAAGCCCCCCAGGACCATATCACACAGGCGCCAATGCCCCCAGACATGCACAGAGGGTCCTACTTACAAAACTTGGGGGAGGTGCCGAGGATCCCTGGCTGGACGGTGATGGCCACACCTGCCCATCCTGCCCAGCTGAGGTCACTTCGGCAGCTTAGAAGAAGGGCAGATGGCTCATGTTTTGGGGCTCGCTGCTTCACCGGACAGGGCAAGGTTGCCTTGGCGGGGACGCCCCCGTCACCTGTGAGCCTGCTGACCCATGAGGATGCAGCCACTGCTCGGGGAGTCTGGGCATTCCGGGGGTCGGTGGGACAACTCCATGGGGGACACCTGGGCAACTTGGGTGTTTTCATCTAGGGGGTTATTTTCTCTTTTCTCTCTCTCTTGGGTTTTTTCCTGTTTACTTGGCCACTTTTGGTAATAAAACTACTGTTTGGGTTAAGTTTTCTGCAGTGTCTCAGTTTCAGCTTACACATCCCTTCGGACCCCCTGTTTCTTCCTGGAACACTAGCATCTAATCTATATCTCTCCTATTTTAGTTTAAAACCATTTCCCCCTTGTCCTGTCACTTTCTGCCTATCTAAAGCGTCCCTCTCTTTTCTGTAAGTTCCCTTTAGTCACTGGAAGGGGCTCTGAGGTATTCCTGGAACTTCTCCAGGCTGAACAGCCCCAGCTCACCATCCGTTGCCACCAGTTCTCCCATCTCCTTTTTTGGGAGGGTAAACTGTCCTTGGCCTTTCCATTCTGATCTATGTCCTTTGCCAAGTCCGGCTCTATCTATGCCTTGGCTTTTCTGATCTCGATGTAGAGATTCCATACTGGCCCAGGGCAGCAGAGACAGCCAAGGTCTCTGACAATATCCCTGCCCTATATTTTGTGATTCTGGAACCATTTCCATTCCCACTGGGCTGTAATTTCTACTGCCCGTTTCCAGAACCTTGATATGACTTAACTGTTCTTCTCTGATCCTGTCACTGGTTTAATCTCCTCTCCCCCTCCTTTTTTCTTGGCCTTTCCCCACCTTAAGCCCAGATAACAAACGTAACCAAGAGTGGTAGAACAGGAGCCCAACGATTTGAGGCAGGAGGAGGAAGAGCAGCATGCCAGGAATCCCTCGGGACTGCAGCACCTGGAGCCAGTGGGTGCAGGGAGAGCTGAGGGGGCTAGGAGGGAGGGGCTCCTTCCCCTGCAGGCCTTGGGAGGCAAGAGCAGGACAGGAGCACCCTCTGCAGAGGCTGGGAAACCTCAACGCTCCCAGGCACAGGGTGTGACTTGGGGATGGTCCTGTGCAGGGCCAGGGGTTGGACTCGATGATCCCTGTGGGTCCCTTCCAACCCGGCCTATTCTGCGATTCTGTGACACCTCCACCTGTGGGTTCTGTTCTGACCCAGGAGACATTTTTCTCTTCCAGCTGAGCCATCCAATGTTGCTCTAGTCCTTGGTTCTGTTTTGCACTAAAGGAGGTTGATTTTTAACACAGACCACTGTGCTCAGACATGTCAGGGTTAACATGACGAATCAGTGTACAGGGAGAGGCACAGAGCAGGCTTTGGCTCCTGGCCAACTACAAACATCCTCTGGTACTTATCGGTACCATCTTCCTTCTAAATTAATTTTGTCTCACACAACTATCCTCTCTTATCATTCATCATCTCTGTATTCTATACCTTCCCCCCATTTCACTGCTTTTAACTGCTCAAATACTGACCAATTAGTTTCTTTGTTTCAAAGCTTTTCCGTCTCAGGTTTAGACCTGGTTTAACTCCACCCAGAAATAAACATCCCACAGCCACTCATCCCTGCCCTGGCTGGTGGGATAGGGGGAATCACCAGGGGAAAAAAGTAAAACTTGTGGGTTCAGATAACAACAGTTTAATAATTGAAACTATATTTTCTTAAAATTATTTTAAAAAGCAAAGGGAGATGGGAATAAAGCCCAAGAGAAACAAGGTATGCACAAAAAAATTGCCCATCACCCACTGACCATCCCCAGCAGCAACTGTAGCTCGCAGTCAACCCCCAGTTTACATACTGAGAATGGCACTCTGTGGTGTGGAACATCCCTCTGGCCAGTCGAGGTCAGCTGTCCTGGCCCTGCTCCTTCCTGGCTTCTTGTGCCTTTGTTCTGCCTGGGAAACTGCAAAGTCCTTGGATAAGAGTAAACACAAACCACCCGTGTTATCAACATCATTCCCATGCTGAATCCCAAACACAGCCCTGGCCCAGCTCCTGGGGAAGAAATGAGCTCTATCCCAGGTGAAACCAGGACATACAACCCTCCTGGATTTCTTCCGCACACTCAGTCACACCTTCAAAGCACCAGTTCCATTTCCAGGCTTGAGCTGCTGCTCAGGTGTGAAGTCCTTTGGGGGCCCCACCTTGGAAGGAACACAGCACAGACCTGTTCCACCCACAGGCTGATCCTGGGTCTGCATCCACTTCAGACCTACATCACTGATGGCTTTCTGCATTCTTTGCTGGGTATTTTCTGATTTGCTAAGTGTTTTGTAGCTGTGGGGAACTGGAATTACTTCAAAACAGAACTTAATAGCAAGAGGAAGATAATCCAACGCCTTGATCTCAAATTTTAAATCCACAGTCTCTTTATCAACAGCCATATTTTGCCCTCCAAGTTTTTCCTGCACTACTGTTCATTAGAACCCAGAGGCTGAGCAGGTCAGGGGCTCTCCAGCACCCCCACCTGCATCACTGGCAGGTACAGGGAGAGGAAGATCTGGCCCCTCTCTGCCAAAGGAGGAGTGGACAGAGCACACCAGGGGTCTGGATGTGCCTCCTTGCACCAGCTCCCCCTCACCCCACTCCTGATCCCCCACCCACCATTCCCAGACTCTGGTGTCACCACCAGTGGGATCCAGCACAGCACAGACATCCTCCCACTCCACCCAACCCCAGTGGGTGGGCCCCACTCCCGACTGAGACCCTTCAGCTCCCCCACAGCGCCCACCCGTGACCCTGTAGACCCCTCCTCCATCCCCACTGACCCGGGGTCAAACCCACCCTCCTTCCCCACCTCCCTTCCCCTCACTGCTCTCCCCCCACCCACGCGGACTCTCCTGGTTTTTGCTTCCCAGTGTGTTTCCACCTGTTCCACACTCTCCCTTCACACCCACCTGCAGAGCTGGTCCTGCCCCGTGTCCTCCCCGCCGGCCCCTCGAGGGAACCCGCTCCCACTGTCAGTGGGAGAGGCTGCAGGGCACTCACCCGGGCGCAGCCCCAACCCCATCCCTGGGGGGCTTTTGCTCCTTTTGCTGCCGAAGAATTTCTACAACGCCCCCTCAGCCACCCCTGGCGTCAGTGCCAGTGGAGCTTTGGCTTTGACCCCAGAGCAGCACCGATCTCCACTCAGGGCTGGCTGACCCTGCTCCCACCCCCTGGGAATTTTGCTTCCCCTCGGAGCTGGGACAGGGCTCCTGGATCAGCCCAGGCCACCCTTCTGACAACACTGAGCTGTTCCTGCTGGTCTATCTGGGCCCCTGACCTGTTGGTCAAGGTCAAAAAACTTCATTTTTGCTGAAAAAAAAATCTTTATTCCCAGAATATCACATGAATCACATCACGTCCCACTCTTGCTCCTTTATGTATAAAATACTGATAAAAAGTTTTTCAGAGGCAATTTAATTCCCACAGTGTCCCCTCGTGGGAGAGCAGCTCGTCCCAGAGCTGGAACTCATGCCACAGCAGGTGGGAAGCAGAAGGAAGGTCTATAGTAAGGAAGGAAATGTCACAGAGCTGCAGCAGCAACATGAGCGAAGCCAGCAGAGCTCCAGGTCCAGCTCATTTCCCATCAGTGGGGACCTTGATCCCAGCAGAGCTCCAGATTTGGCTCATTTCCTATCAGTAAAGACCTTGATCCCAGCAGAGCTCCAGCTCATTTCCTATGGCAGGGACCTTGATCTCTCCAGAGCTCCAGCTCATCTCCCATCAGCAGGGACCCTGATCCCACCCATGTCCCACTGCAACAGAGGCATTTTAGGGGTTTGACACAAACCACCTGAGAGCACTTGGATTTTTCCAAGTCCACCTTGGACTTCCCATGCAGTACAAAGGTGTTTCAAGTCACACAACATCAAATCCAGTTCTCCAGGGGGTTCCCCCAAGCCCCACATCCACCTTTGGATCCAGGGGACAGCAAGGATACTTGGCTCACCAAGGGGAAATCAGCCTGTGCAGGGACAAGGAGACTCCAGAAGGCAAAAAAAATCAACAGGAAAACATCTACTTTTGGGCCAAGCTGGGCTCAAAACCAGAAAAAAAAATCTAGTTCCAAATATTTTATGGCTCCTACTACAGATTGGCCAGGGTCCTGCCTTGGTGTAAGACAAACCCTTCTACACCCAAGTCACAACTACAGAAACTTTAAACAATGACAACCCTAAATTCTGAACCCCAACACTGTGAGATCAAGTGGAATTGGAGCAGTTCATTGGAAGAGAAAGACATTTGCCAGGGACCCATTGCAAGTGCCCAGCCACTCTCCCAGGTGACTCCCAAGGTCACTGCAGGCTGAATCCATCAGATTTCATACCAAAATAAATTCAAGGTAAATTTGTATTTAAGGTTTAGATTACAGAGCAAGACAGATGTTCTGTCACTGCACAATTCCTCTTTTCCTTTAAATTCCCTCCTCCCTTGGGCTCAAATGAAAACCAATTCCATGCTTGCTCTGCTGAAGAGTTTCCTTCAACCGCCTGGACAAACAGGGAGCACAAAGAGCACGAAACACCTCAGAAGCATCAAGCACATGGAGAAGCCTGTGGGCTGGGGCACCTGATCCCTCTGGGTGCTGTCAGGGCTCCAGCACAGCCTGTGGCCCCTCCAGCCGGGCACACCAGAGCAGCATGGCCAGCGTCTCACTTACCCACACCCACTGAATCCATTTTTGGAGTTATTAAAACCATTTCTCCCAGTTTGCAACAGGTTACATGATAAAAGCAAAGCTTGGCGCAGCAAGGACAGGACGCAGAACTTGTGATCTGTTACTAATCCAGAGACCCATAACTATTCCAGACAGAAAACCAGGAATTGCCAGCACAAGGCCACAGCATCTGGATATGACACCTCTGTGCTGCTGTCAGACATCAGGGAATGCTCCACAGACATTGGGATGGGAATGGATCTGAGGGGTGACTGAAATGGATGGTGCCCAAAATCCCAAAATGGCCCCTCTAACAGACTCCCCAGGCTGCAGGGAAAGCAGTGCTGGATTGAAGAGGCATCTCCTAGCTCAGGGTTGAACTGTGACTGGGAACATCCCAGGGAGATGTGTCCCAGGCAGCGCTGCCCTGGGGGATGACAGTGTGAGTGTCTGTCACAGTAAATCTGGAGGTGCAAAGCTAACGCAGAACACCCTTCCCAAGGATGAGGGATGTGACCATCCCAAGGCACAGAGCTTGAGGAACCTCTCCTGACCACAACTGATTGTCAGTGACAGGCCTGCTGTGCCGATTTGACTGTCACTGTGATGCAAAGCACAGCAGGGAGCCTGTTCCAACTTCACAAACAATCCCACACCTCCATTGGAGCACAGGGGACTCACCCACTCCCCCAAGCCCAAAGTATCAGCTACAGAGCCCAGCACCCAATCAGCACCTCAGGCCAGGAGCACAGCCCACCCAGTGTAATGTGCACCAGCATGACAATGTCCCCCAGTTTTGAAGACTGGATTTGGTGGAGGAGGCAGAAGTGCAGCATCTGGGTTCCCCTTGGAGCAGCAGGGAAGAGAGAGGTCCCAAGCACCCCTGGGGCGAGCTGAGCAGCACTGCAGCCTGAACCAGGATGATCCGTGCTGGTTAGTGCTGTGTGTAGAGATCACTGAGGTTTAACCGTGCTCCAAGATCCCTTCCCACAAACCCTGCTCCCCCAAGCAGATTGTGGATCTGCAGATGGGAACACTTCACTTTCCAACTCTTTTTGCCCATGAACACTGTGAGGTTCTCTGTGCCATTCTTGCACTGCCAAGCACAGTGCTTGGGGTCAGTTCTGGCCAGCACAGGAGAGATTCACTGCATCTGATGCTCTGCCTTGGCATCTTCCTGTCCCTGTGTTTCCGAAGGGACATTCCTGCCTTGCCTTGCTGGGCAGTGTTCACTTCTGCTTCCTCCAAACCAGATCCTCACACCTGCAGCCATGAGGTGAGAGCAGTAAAGGCCAAGGGGTTATTTTCACAGGGCCATTCTCAATGACAATGTCCCCAGACACATCCAGTTCCTGATGTGCTTTCCACATGACACGTGTCCAGGTGGGATTTGTAAACTCTGAAGTCCAGGGGAAGGGCTCATCCAAAGCAGCACCCAAAGGGAAGTCCAGCCTGGAGACAGTCCATCTTGCTCCAAAGGACAGTCTCTGGCAGGTGTTCAGCAGCTCATGTGAGGTACTGCACCACAAGGAACATGATGACACAGGTCACAGCCATCCCCCCCAGCATCAGGAACTTGTCCTGGAAGGCGCGTTTCTCGATGAGCCGCATCACCGTGTTGGACAAGCCCAGCATGTTGGCAACATCCAGGATCTTCTTGTGAGTACCCTGAGAACGAAAACACACCAAAGACACCATTAACCTCGTGGTCAGACACTTCTTATTCCACAGTCCAAGAATATTTTATCATGGCTAGTGAGTGATGAATTCTGACCCACAAAACTTCCTTCAGCCAGCCATTTGACAGGAGGTGGCCACAGGAGCCTGGAAACAGCTGGATGTTGAGATTAATCAATTCACACACATGAACACGAATGTGGTTAAAGACACAAACAATCTGCCTGGACAAACACATAATAAAAGGTGTCTCAGAATAATGCACTCCCTAGGGAGGAGTAAATGTTTTCCTGGTCCTGCTCCAGACAGTCTAAAAAGAGCTTGAAGTTTGAAGCCTGTGTGCACACAGGGGGAACTGCTAGGAGGAGCCTTGTCACACCAGGGATAATGGACACTGTCCCTCACAGTGACTTCTGGGTCATCCTTGACAGAACACCCTCCTTCAGGAAGCTGAACACTGCTTTCACCTCTAAGCCAGTCAACAGCAGAGATTCCCACCACAGTGCTCAACTCCATGCTTTGACTTTGAAATAAAAACTTCGGCTTCTCTTCTTCAGTCCTCTGTTATCTTTGGTCTCAGAAAAGTAAAAATATGAGAATGGGACTTGTTTTGATCAGGAAAGCCCTCCAAGGACAAAATTTAGATCAACTAGATCCGACACACATGCACGGTTTCTCAATCCATAAAACATACATGTTTGCAGTGCCAAATAAGAGTGTCTTCTTTTCAAGGCTATGCAGGTACTCGGGCCCTTTGCTGAAATCAGGTTGTATCTCTCCAGTAACACATCATCACATTTTCTCCCTTCATTTCCCACACCTCACATTAACCCCCTGCATGCTGCTCTCAGGTTCAGCACTTCCCTGTCTCTGCAGAGTCTCTTCACACTGCCTCAGATGAAAAACAAACCTTGCTGGGAGAAGGGAAACCAAATACGAAGCTTTAAAATGAAAGCAAATGATAAAAAGTGAAAACTCTTCAATTCTTGCAGTCATGGAACAGTGGAACTGTATAATTCCAGAACAGTTAAAGTGACAATCTGGGAATACTTGGTCAAAACATCTATTTATACCAAATAACCACAAAGTTACAGAGAACAAAGGTATTAGGGAGTGTCCAAAGGAGGTACATGAGGATGGTGAAGGGTCTGGAGGAGCCACATGAGGAGTGGCTGAGGTCACTTGGCTTGTTCAGCTGGAGATGCAGGGACTGAGGTGAGGCCTCAGCAGAGTGTGCAGCTCCTCCTGCAAGGCAGGCACTGATCTCTGCTCCCTGTGAGCAGAGACAGGACCCAGGGAACAGCTGGAGCTGTGCCACAGCAGGGTTAGGTTGGATCTCAGGAAAAGGTTCTTCCCCCAGAGGCTGGTGGGCACTGACCAGGCTCCCCAGGGCAGTGGGCACAGCCCCAAGGCTGCCAGAGTTCCAGGAGCGTTTGGACAACAGGACAGGGACAGGGTGGGATTGTTGGGGTGCCTGTGCAGGGCCAGGAGTTGGACTGAATGATCCTTAGGGGTCCCTTCTAATTCAAGGAATTCTAGTATTCCACATTAACCTTAATCTCTTTGTAAGCTGTCTATATCAGCTGCTTCTGCCAGATATTAAAAGGCAACGAAGTCTTTGTAAGTGTAAGAAAAGCTGGGTAAGGGGAAAAGGAACATGAACAGATGTTTACTCATCTATGAGGAAGAAGAACTATCCCCCTGAAAACACAAGAACTTGACAGCCCCAAAGCACAAACCATCCCCAGCCGTGGGCAGAGACACCCAACAGATCCCTGCTGCAGAGCTGCCCCAAATCACCCCTGCCTGGCACAGCCAGGGCACAGCCAGGGCTGCAGGAGCCCCAGGGTGATCCTACAGGAACCAGGCCTATCCCTGCCATCAACCAGCAGGAGCAGCCAGACAGGACCGTTACTACGACAAGAACCAGCATTTCCCCTCATCTCTTTGGGGCAGCAGGTCCTGCCAGGGCTCCTCTATGGCACTGGCCCACTGCGGTTGAGCTCTGCCCTGGGATGGAAGGCACCTCCCTCTCTGGGATCCAAGTACACTCAGCAGAGATGACCTTGAATCAGTGACATCCCAGCTTGGAGAATAAATTCCATTTCTCTGTGTGCAGCACAAGGACACTGATTACTGGATGGCCCAGGCTAATGGGATCAGCCACCAAAGTTACCCAGTGCTCAACACAGAAGACAAATGTCTATAATCCTCTGGGGATGCAGGGACTTCAAGAAAGGTACTCTTTTCAAAAGGCATTTGCAATGCCAAATCCTCTCCCAGCACCTTGCAGCCTTTCTCCTCATGTGTGTGCAGCTTGGCTCCTGTGTGTGAGCTGCAGTGCAGGCCAGGCTTCCTGCCTGCAGCTGGCACACCATGGACATTTGATTCCCGACCAAAACAGGAATTCGTGTCACTAAAAATGCCTAAATCTTCCAGCAGATACATCCCAGAACAGACAACAGCAGTTATCCACATCAGAAGAAAGGATACAACGCATAAAAGGATTTCCCCACATTTTTCAGATATCGAGTTTCTCCCCACACACATTAAAAAAAGTTTTGTATCTTTCAGCTGTTTGCTCAAAATTTAGCATCACTTTGAACAGCCTTTAAGACAAATATTTGCTCTTAAGAGATATACAGAAATACAGCTGAAATCAGCAGTGTTTGGGCGAGAGGGGATGTTGAGGTGCATTGCCTTTATTACTGAGGTACATTCTTCATTACCGAGGTTCATTATCTTTATTACTAATATCACACACAAGTGCTTTATATCAGCATTGTGGCTGCTGAGTGATGTTCATCTGAACCAACACCTGCCAGCCAGTTACTGCCCCTTCTGAACTGAACCAAAACCAACAATCAACCAAAGAAAAAACAAACATAAGGGAATCAAACATAACATTCAGCACCCCAGATACTGCCCTGCAGGGGAAGGCCAGCCAGCCCAGAAAGACCTTCAAAATATTACTAACAGGATAATAAAATGGAAAGATTTGTAAAAATTTGGGCCTTTCCAGCATCCTCAGCTCAAAGCACTGAAACAACGTGTGTATTGATTTTACAAAGCCTGATCATCATAAACAGAAAATCGTGGGGTCTTGCTGGTGAAAAACAATGCCCCACCTTTAGTGTGACTCTCTGGTCCCTCAGGCCCTGCAGGATGTTGGTGCCACTGCCAATAAGCTCATCCATGCCTCGGTGGGCACTCTGCAGGGACTCGTTATACTGTAAGGTTTCGTCGATCGGGATGGTGGTGTCAGAGTCCTGTGGGGAAAGGCAGGGACTCGGTTACCTGCTCACTCACACTGCCCACACACAGCATGCACACACAGTCCTGCAGAAAACCCACCAGGGCCTGGGGCACTGAGTGCAAAACAGCTTGTTCATAGTGATAGTAAATGCAACACTGCATGAAGAAAATTTAGAGAAGACGGAGGAAGACAAAAAGCAAAGCTGATCAGCTGTTCCATTGCAATTAGATCTCAAGGATAAAAAGCTTAAAAGCTGAGAATTTTTATAATCTCAGTTTATGATTTATGCAGAAAAGAGTATTGCAAGAGAGAACATCAAAGCTACAGAAGGTGTTTAACAAGAAGTCATTTGATCATGGCAAGTGAAAGACTTGTGGAAGATTTCACACCATATTTCTTAGCAACAAAAAGTCTGAAAAACACAATGCTTGGAGATGACATTCTAAACATTTACAACATGGTGCAAATTTCTGGTAGTGAGGGCAAAGTCATGGGCCTGGTTCCCCGAGATATGGCTCGCTCATCACCCAGGGCCTTATTAAAAAAAAAGTAATTAAAAATTAATATTTTTCATGTTTTTACAGAAAAGATGCATTTGCTCAACTAGGAACTAGGAATCTTGAAATGCAAATAATGGGATAAAACTCTAATCTAGACTACACAAGAGGGCAGAGGATGTGATCACTTGTGTCTGCAAAAGCCTCCAATTCAATCTTCTCTGGACATCAGTCCATCCAGAGAGCAAGGAAATGGCACATTGCTCCCACCTCTTTAAAGCACGAATGGTGACACTGGTCAGTGTGGGAGCACCGATCACCTGCTCCCAGGTACTCAGAACAAGAACTACCCAGAGGCAGAAGTCCTTCCTGGAGCCGGTGAACACCCTGCATGTGCCTGTGAGCCACAGGTTACATCAGTGAATGTGCTCTGAACTGAGTCTCTGCTTAAAAACCCACAAGTTGATACGAAAATGCCCTGCAGGATCCAGTGTCAGGTGCTGCAGTGCCTGGGCAGGGGTTGTGCTGACTGAGAGAGAAAGGAGAGCCAAGGGGAGGGCTGTGGAGCCACGAGGTCCTGGTGAAGAGCCTGTGACAGAACACACACTGCCCCACTGCTCAGGGGGCACCGAAGCTGACCCAAGTCTGAGCTCGAGCCTGTGAGCAAAAGCACTTGGATTGGCATGGGAATGGCTCTTACTCCACATACTCAATAACCTTCAAATCAGCAGGGATTTCATTTCCTATACAATGGGTTTTTTTAATATACTATAAGGCAGCAATAAAAATATGAGAGTAGATTTGTGACCCCCCTCCCAGGAGATAAGATGGCATCAGAGCTTTGATTTGCTGTTTGTGGTTTTCTGCAGAATGGTTCAGGGAAGGCTTTAAAGATAAAGACCATTTTAAACTGTGAATTAAGCCAGATGTTCAGAACAGCTTACAAAAAGTGTTCTGGATCTCACAGTGATTTACTCAGGATGCTCAAACACTCGGCTGAGATCTCCATTTAATTGAATAGGGGAGTATATGAATAGGAACTGTGTAACTTCTAACGAAAATAAGCCAACAACTGACAAATAATCATCATTTTCCTATTAAAGCATCATTCTAAAGTCACATTTTTGTAGCAGGCTAAAAAGAAACACAAAATAATTGTGCAGTTTCTTTCATTTGAGACACCTTTCAACATCTGAAGGACAAAAAACCCCAAGTGCTCTGTATTTTGGATCTGTAAGCCTGGTATTGCTCTTTAAAACTGTTCCGCTTCCACATGTTTTATTTCTGAACAATGAATTTTCCTGTAGGAAAACTTGTCCTCATTTGCAGAGGAACATCAAAGTGTTTAAAAATAAATCCAGTTCCAAATTTCAGTGTTCAAGTCTTGTTTATAATTTTGAAATAGCCAATAAATAGCAGACATTATCTTTCTGGCAAGCTTTGAGAAGTGCATGGAACTGCCCAAATCCCAAGCAAATATGTCCCCCCACATTCATTCTTCCTTGCCTAAACAGTGACTGACAACACAGAACATGAATATTATGGTAGGTGCCTTTAACAAAAAAAGGGGGGGGGGGAGCGGGAAGGAAGAAAAAAAAAATTAAAAATGATAATGATTAAAAAACCCAAAACAAAACACAAAAAAAAAACATGAATAAAACCAAGACTAACTTTTCAGTTGCAGAAAAGTGAAATCTGAAAGCAAATCTCAGAGCACAATTCCTCTAGGAATTTGCATGGAGGGGGGGACTTCCCAGTGGAGGAACTGAGAATTAACAAGAACAGGTAGAACATATTCATGTTATTATAAACTTTTGACCCATTTCTAGGCAAAAAGCAAGGGCTTTGTCCCAGCTTTGTATTTGGGTAAGTAGAAGCTTGCTGACATCTACTGCCAGCGAGGTGAATAAAGTCAGGCTTTCTACACATCTCAGGAGCTGACAGAAATCCAATTAATATGTACACTTTGGTACCTATGTCACTGACCCTTTTCCAACTGCTCTGTGAAGCCAGGTGGAACTGCACTAGATAAAAGAGGAGGAGCAGCTTCTGGAGCCTTTTCCTGCTGCCTCTCAAGAGCTCAACTTTTCCTCATAAGAGCTGTACTTTATCCACACCTATTGTTATTCCTCTCTGCCTTTACTCACTGACACTCACAGCAGCATTTAACAGCCCTGCCTGAAGCTGCTCTGCCGGATGGCAGCTCCTGGAGGACACAGAGGTAAAATACAGCACGTTTACACTGGTAGCACAGCATATTTACATTGGTGGTGAAGGTCCGGGCCAGCAGCTCCTCCCGCTGCCGCTCCTGCTGCTCCCGCTGGTACCGCCGGTGCTGGAAGTTCCTCAGGGCTGTCTGCAGGTGCTGCACATCATATTTCAGCTGGTCAACTCGCCTGGAAGGGCCAACAACAGGGTAAAAACACTGCTCTCTGCTGGTGGTTTCCATATGAACAATGGTGCATTATCAATTAACAAGGAGCAATGGGTTCTGATTCTCTAGAAGACGTGGGACATTCAATGTCAGACCAAAGTTCTGCACTTACATCTTCCCTGCCTCATTTTTCAACTAAATAGGTGATTATTTAAGAGGTGATTTTTTTATTTGAGTCAATTATTTAGCCTCCACATTAACGACAGAATGTGAAGGAGAATTTCTGAGCTGTCTCAAAGTATTTCTGATATTTAACAGCTTGCTTTGAGCAAAAAGGTTCAATAAATACATGGGAGAGCTAACCGGCAAGACTCAGTCATTCTATTCCATGACTAGTCTCTTTCAGGAGTTATATCTATCTATTCCTCATTTAACACAGATTTGGAAAGATGATAGGATTTGTACAGGTTCTGCTCTTTGACCCACCCTTCACATAAAAGATAAAGCTTTCAAGACTCATTAATTAGCGCCATGTTCTTAAGTTTGAATATTTAGTAAAAGGATCTTGAAAGTCAGTGGGCAACACAGGAGGCATCTGGGCTGAAACAAATCATGTCCAGAACTCCAGTGGCTCTGATTAAATGTTTGATAATGTTTGATTACCAGATTAACACTAGATAACTGATTACCTTGATTATCAGACTATCCTGGTCTAGCGGAAGGTGTCCCTGCCCATAGCAAGGAGTCGGAACAAGATGATCTTTAAGGTCCCTTCCAACTCAAATGAGTCTGGGATTCTATAAAAAAATCCATGACTATCTCACATACATATACCTCTATAACACAGGTGACTTGAAATCCACCCCTACCCTCTATAAGGGCATTTTGGGACTAAACATTAATAACTGAGTCACAGAATTAATTAAGAACAGCAAGTCCTCATGACTGTGGTCCAATCTCCTGCTCAAACCAGTGCTCTCTTTAGAAATCTTATTTTAGTCACCAAGAGCCAGAAAAATAGTCCAGAGTAAACAACATTAACTGAAGGAACATTACTCTCTACCTCCACAAATGCATTAAAACCAAATATCATATAGAGTGGAATTTTTTTTAAGCATCCAAGTGCATGTTCTGCTCATCTGAGAACAGAGCTATGACTTCAGCTCCATCACCAGTCTGGACTTGATGATCTTTGAGGTCTTTTCCAAACTTAATGCTTTTGTGGTTAAATGCAGGAAAGCAATTTTGCCTCTGTGCCTCAATTTTGCCACTGCAGAACACAGAGGTAAGTTATGCAGAGTATAAAGGTTTCACACAACTCATAAGGCAAAGGTCTTCAATAAATTTAATTAAAATAATTACAGAGACTACCCTGCTCCATCAGAGCAAAGCAGGTGAACTCACAGCTTGGCATTCTGCCGCTTGTTGGGAGGTTCTTTGCTGGACAGGATTTCCAGGCGTTCCAAGTTGCTGAATATATTGTCTATTCTTGCCTGGATCTCATTTTCTACTACTGCAAGGAAATAAAAACATCATTTGGTTTGAATTAAGGAACTGCAATCTGATAAAGGTAAAAGCTCAAAAGCATTCAAAACTGCATGTAAAACCTGAGATGCAAATCCTTACTGGATGAAAAATCAGATAACTGAAAACTATAAATATCATGAAATGCCACTTCTTTACCTCAGTAATTTGACACTCCCACCTTTCCCTCCTCTTCTGAGAAGGGAGTTAGGAAAGCCCCTGCTATCTCCAGACACATTTATTGCTCTTTCCCTAGCAGTTCCATGAATTAGGATTTCAGGCTCCCACATTCCCCCTGCAGACCCTTCCTGTTCCCTCTGCAAGATTGGCTCTCACAAGCCAGGATGATCCTCACAAGGATGGAGATTTAAACCTCTAAAAGCTGTTAAAACATCCCTAGGGCAGGGCAGATGGACAGAGCAGGGAAGGATTCAGAGTGGGCAGAACTGGCAGACACACAGTTCAGAGGGACACAGCCAGAGCAGGGCTGAGGCCCTTACAACAGGAAAACAAGGCCACAAATAATTGCCTCTGTAATCATCTGCATGACAATTGCTTCTGGTAATCTGAGTAGGAAGAGCAGAGGGGCCACAAAACTGCACAGCAAACTCGTGTACTTGGACTTGGGGAAATGGCACAGCTGGGAAAGAGCCAGATGGTTGCAGGTTCTGCAGCTACTGCACACCAACACTGGGTACAAGGCACAGCCCCCTCCCCGTGTGACACCCCATTTCCTATCCATGTCTCAGTCCAGCATTTCACAGCCCGGAGAACTGCACAGAGATGAGGACAGGACAGCCCTGTGTGTGCACAGCTGGACACAGCCCCAGCCCTGAGGACACTCCTGAGCCCTCACCCCGCCCTGGCCAGATCCAGCACAAATCCTCACCAAGCCCTACCGACCCTATTTGTTCTTATTTTGCATTTACACTAAAGAGGAATAGAGGAGCATCGTTAACCACCTGCTAATTACTCCATGAAATGTCAGCACTTCCCAGAAAATCACATTCTGCAGAACCCAGAAAAGCGAAAGAGAACACAGGCCCCTTTTCTTTACCCCTGGATCTCACACAATTAAAGAGCAACAGATTCACATCTTTAGACAGAAATCCAACTGTCCTAATTCATGTCTCTATCATTTACTCAGCTAAACCCAGCAGAAGAGTACCAGAGAGCAGACAGACAGTTACAGCAGTTTTTCTTAGACCAAACAACACTATTAAATGATTTTTTTGAGGAAGGAGGGACTATTTGCTCAGAGTTGGAAAAGACAAACAGCAAGTTTGATTTCACAGCCCCTATTCCTTCTCTTCAGCCACAGATAATCCTCTGTCCCATAAATTCTGAAATACACACTAATATCTAAAGCACTATCTGTATCTTTATATCTGTATAAATAGTCAGCATGTTCATTTATCGACCATGTAAAATATACATAATCCTATCTCCTGAAATGGTATCAAACAGCAGAAGCAAGATAAAAAATTATATTAATTTTCAAGGTTTTCAAACTCATACCCAGGGAACAGCAGCCTGGGAATTCTGGTAGTGTAGGAGGAGTAGTATGACCACCACAAAAAACAGAACCAGGATTATTGTTATTTTTTCTTAGGAAAGTAATTACAGCCATTTCCAATGCAAAGTCGTATTTCACAAGAATATTTAGAGTAACAGAAGTCAGTGCACATGTAATAAATGCATCCAGTCAATGCAGTGTCCTTTCACCTCAGAAGTTCCTGATGAAGCCCATTATTGGTGACTCATGCAGGAATTAAGCCTGCAAAAACAGGTCCAAAATACATGGGCCAATTCTTCACTGGGGTAAAAAGTCCTGCCACACATATCAGAGCACTTTCTTATTACAGTCATTTATGAGCACAGGGTTATAGTCCAAATTCGCTAAGGTGATTTCAGACCTAATGGTTCTACACATTTCCCACAAGCTGGTGGAACTACAGCTTCTGACTCTGATGCAGCAGCAACTGTCAGGATCATCCTGCTTGAATTCCTGCACACCAAATCCCAGACTCTTCCCCAGAAGTTGCACTGAGCATCTTTAGGGAAAGGCTGCCAGTTGGTGGATGCTGAGGGAACAACATAGCAGGGCAGGCAGTCACATCCCAGAGTCACATCAGCTCTTTGGGTTCTAACAAACCAGCCCAGTCATATGGTGAAGTTGCAGCTCTGTCCATACCAAGGTGTTCATTAATTGGGCATCCACAAGGGCACTGATGTGGGGCTTTTAACCTGGTTATGCTGAAGGGCCTCCACAATGAGTTCCAAAATCTAACAGCACCAAATTGTAGAACTCCTGTATCAGGACATTATAGAAGCACCCACAGTAAGCCCTATTTGTCAGTTGAAGGATTACAATAAGAAGATGAAGTAAATTCTTGTTCTGTCTTTTCCTGCTCTGTTCTTCATACAAAACATCACCTTCTTGAAGTTAAACAGTAAAATAATTGTGATGCATTCCAAATTGGTGATGTGTCAAAGGAGCTGGTCACAATGACTCAAGAGCCAAATTTGTCCCAGTAATGATTGTAAATACAATGATAAAGCACACAAGCTAAATCAGATCGGTCCCTCACTAGTCCATCACTTACAGTGCACTGACTCCTTGTCTGAAGTCTCCAGGCGCCCCATGTAAGACTGGACCTCATGGACCTGCCTGTCAAGAGACAAAGAATGAATGAACAGAGGAGTCAGTAACAGCTATAAAATCATTTTTCAGTACCTCACTTTTCAGCTTCTTTTATTGAAAAGTGCTTTTAAGAACAAAACAGGAATCAGCAACACAGTGTTCAGTGCAGACAGCCCATCACTGACCACCAACACAGTTCCAAGCTCTGCTCTCACTTCACAAGCACCTGCAAAGAAACTGTTTAAAAACAGAAATCAAAGGGAAGCACAGAACAGCTTTTCTACAAGAAACAGCGGTTCAGCGTGGCCTGGAGGTGGCAGTGGGAAGATATCAGAGAGCAGAATTGCACAGAAGGTGAACTAAGAATGGTTTTCACTGTCTCACAACACATGAATTAGAGAGACATCAAGTGAAACTAAAAGCTTAAAATTATAAGGAATTACTGCTGCTGGACAAGCAGTAGCAAAGGGAAACAAAAGAAAAAAAATACTGATGGCTGTTAAATTTTTCTGTTTCAAGCCCCCAAGCCTCACATTTTGGGGAGACTGGGATGACGTTACACTGAAGTATTCCATATATTTGTCCATTTCATACTGTGTTTCCCAGAGGGCTGCAGGTGGGCAATGCAGGGCTACCCTGGGACAGAAGGACCTATAGACACACTTGGTGTGACCAGTCTCACAGCAGCTGCATTCCACTTGATTTTGGTGGCTTTGATTAAATTTGCTATTTACAAAAATATCATGACCTTTTTTAAAAACAAATTTTAAGAGACCATAATTTTGGTCACGTTAGTGAGTCTTTCTCTGGGGCAGGTACCATCTGACAATTTCAGCACAAATGTTTCTGAAGCCAGATCTTCATATGGCACTACTTGGAATTAACTACAGAACCAATTCAATATCCAGGATCTTGCAGCCCATACTTTTTATGTTTTCTTTTTAAAATCAGCTTCTCCAGGATATCCCAGACTTACTCTTAAACTGCCTGTTTGGAGATTCAGGTGTAGAAGCCAGAAAATTCACTAAGTCTGGGGAGAAGGCAGAAAGAGAGTTACAAATTCATGGTATCCTCAGGCTGACAGCAAACTACAGCAGAAACACAACTCAGTGACTGCTCAGCTCCCCAGAGAAACTGTGACTGCTCCATCCCTGGAAGTGTCCAAGGCCAGGTTGGACAGGGCTTGGAGCAACCTGGGATAGTGTAAAGTGTCCCTGCAGGAGGGTGGAACTGGATGAGCCTTAAGGTCCTTCCAACCCAAACCACACCATGATCACATAGTAAGGCAATACAGAACCAGGAACCCAACAAGATCATTCCTCTTATCCATAACAGCTGCTGTTATGGATTTGCAGTTCCAGATCTCCACCAGAATGTCCTGCTTTTCCCTAGAGAGTCACTCTGTATCACTGTTCAATGACACAGAAATAACGATTCAATACATGGCTCAGTTTCATGAAAGTCTCTTACCACCCCACCTCCCTTAAAAGAGCTCACAAAGCAGCAAATTACCACAGAAATTCAGAATACTGGATTATCTGTATCCTTTGGTCTCTTCCGCATCATTCCATATGGAAATATAAAAAAGTGGCAAGATTTTTTTTTGCCTCATTTTGTGATTTTCACACCAGTCCTCCCTCCCCAGATCAGCATTATCCATGGAACAGTGGGGTTTATCCTCAAGGAGCTTACAGAGGTGGTTTAAACCGCAGCAGCCAGACTCCTCAAACCCTACTGCTTCAAAAAAACAATATAAACAAGCACCCCTTAAATGAATGCACATTAATTAGCAGGGAATAATTAATAATTAATTAACAGGTGGCCTGGGCTGAGTCCTTTGGGGCTGACGTGGCAGCAGTGGCTCGGCTGGGGCAGCCCTGGCCTTTGTTCCCCCTCTTGTGCTGGCAGAGCCCCTCAGACCCCTTGTTACCCTTCACACACCCCCAGACCCCTCACACACCCCCAGACCCCTCTCACACACACAGATCCTTCACACACACACACAGATCCCTCACACACACACACAGATCCCTCACACACACACAGATCCCACACACACACACAGATCCCACACACACCCACACAGATCCCTCACACACCCACAGATCCCTCACACACACACAGATCCCTCACACACCCACACAGATCCCTCACACACCCACAGATCCCTCACACACACACAGATCCCACACACACCCACACAGATCCCTCACACACCC